>WBNO01000758.1:0-10474 GCA_013400575.1 Peucedramus taeniatus
CGCTTGTTTGTTGTTCTAATACTCTGTTTTTCATTCTGCAAAATTCAAAGACTATAAAGTTCTCTCGTCTTCTGCCTTTTATCTCATGAAAAGTTTTTATGGCTGCCACTATGGTTATACAGCAAAGGCTTTTGGCCAATCCTTGTTTTTTACTGAAAACATGAATTCTAATATCTGTAGTGTTGTGGCATCAGCTCAGCACAACTTCCATGACCCTCAAGGCAACCATTCTTCCTTGTAGGCTGAAAAAATGAAGCTACTTGGAAAAATCCCATTCTTTCTAAAAGTGACTAATGGCTGTTACTGTAATATTTTAATGGTTCAGATATAGGAGGATGAGGATGAACAGGAAGCTCTTACTTGGCCTTTCCACTTGCTTTGCAGGTGGGTACACCCGGCTGCAGGGAGGGCGCTGGAGTGACAGCAGAGCCCTCAGCTGTGTGGAGCGATTTGACACCTTCAGCCACTACTGGACCACAGTGTCCTCTCTCCACCAGGCCCGGAGCGGGCTGGGGGTGGCTGTGGTGGGAGGAATGGTCTATGCCATTGGAGGTAACAGCTGAAATAAGCTTTCTTTCTTACATGAATGCTAGAGAACTCATGGATGGAGACTTTCAAAATTATTCTTCTTTTAAGTGGTTCTGAGGATAATACAATTTTTAGGTGTAATAACAAAGGAATTGGGGTTTTTTGATTCTCTACTGTCACTGCTCTGTGAATGCCTGTTAGATATTCTGTGCTGGCAGTTTTTACTAAGCTGCTTTCCCCTCATGGTGTAGCTACTGTCAGGTTACCATATAGATGTGTGCAGATACACTCAGAGATGTTGGCTATTCTGGGGGCTGTGTGTACCACCACTAATGGAATTGTCTCACTTACAGTCTAGGAGAAGCCCATAGCATAAAAGGCAGTAGCACAGGACAGACCACTTGTGCACTGCCTGCCTGGAAAGGTTCATTATGTCTGTTTGCAAAAGGATGTGATGAGTAACTCTACCAGCCATCACAAAAGAATGCATATGTAGACTGTTTCTGTCACCACAGAGCTCATTCTTTGGTCTTGAAAACCCAGTCAGTTGTGCTGAGGAGTAAAACGTGCAGCACTGTGGTTGTTTACCTCTCTGATGTTTTCAGTAACATTTCAGGGAACTACTGATGAATGTAGTAGATGATTCATGTATAATCATCACTATGTATAAATGAAGCTTTTGCTATGTTGGCTGTTTCGCCAAAAGATAAATCTTGTATTCAAATGTTGCCTCTCCTGGAAGAAGTTGAAGAATGTTTCCATATCTGCAGTGCAAAAGATTGCATTTCCCCTGACTCTTCTTGCTTTTATTATGCAGGTGAGGACAACTCAATGATTTTTGACTGTACTGAGTGTTATGACCCTGTTACTAAGCAATGGACAACCGTGGCTTCCATGAACCATCCCCGTTGTGCACTGGGAGTGTGCACATGCTATGGTGCCATCTATGCTTTGGGTAAGTTGTGGGGTTTTTCTAGGTGAAGTTAAAGATGTTCATTCATAGAACTTGTAAATTGATTTGATCTTAAATATTACATTTTGGTGATGCAAATTCGCAAACTCAAATTTTGAAAACCATCTGTGTTCATAAATATTAGCATATATACTAAATCTCTCTGGATTCGTTATTGTTTAGTTATAATTTATTCCCATTTTAGACTGACTGCATGCTGATTTCAGAATTTGTCCTGGAACAGTCCACTGTATGTCTAAAAATGCAGCTAATACTCAACTTTGTGCCATTAAATTCCTTCCTGTGTTTGCTGTTATTTGCAGGAGGCTGGGTTGGAGCAGAGATTGGCAACACAATTGAAAGATTTGATCCTGAAGAGAATAGTTGGGATGTGGTGGGAAGCATGGCTAAGCCCCGTTACTGCTTTGGATGTTGTGAAATGCAAGGTGAATATTGTTAAGTTTATATCCCTAAATAGTTCCAACAGCCATTGGATTTTGAAGCTTTATGTCTCAGTCATGAATTCTTACCTTTGTCTTGTACTGAGCTGTCAGTCACACATGCTTGTGCCTCGCTTGTTTGTTGTTCTAATACTCTATTTTTAATTCTGCAGAATTCAAAGAATATAAAGTTCTCTCTTGTCTTCTGCTTTTTATCTCATGAAAAGTTTTTACATGGCTGCCAGTATGGTTATGCAGCTAGTCTTTTATCAGTTGGTTGTTCTTTCTGACACTTCTTTTATTTATCTTCCATATTTGGGTTTGCATGTTTTTCTTTGTGACAGTCTGAAGACTTGCCACAGGTTATTTTAAGACAGGCAAGTCTAAACACTTGATCAATAAATGTGCTTACTAAGTATTTGATCCTGTCCAGGTCAGCAGTTGCAACCTTCTGAATTCCTTCCCCTGCACTTAATTTTTGCTTTCCTCAGAACTTCTAGTGCTGAAACCTCAAGCTGCTCATGCAAAAGCTTTATGTATTCTACTACTGAGCAAAAGGAGGATTTTCTGTCATTCTTTAACCATCTTAATGTCAGGCTGAAACTTGTGTTGTGACAGTAATTTTCTGTCTGCATTATGAAGCCTAAAAGAGGAGGAACTCTGTTTCTGCAGGTTTGATTTATGTCATTGGTGGTATCAGCAGTGAAGGAGTGGAGCTGCGTTCTGTTGAAGTCTACGACCCCATCTCTAAACGTTGGTCTGAGCTCGCTCCAATGGGCACCCGAAGAGCCTATCTTGGTGTAGCTGCTCTCAACGATTGTATCTATGCTGTGGGAGGCTGGAATGAATCCCAGGATGCACTTGCTAGTGTAGAAAGATACTCATTTGAAGAGGTATGGCAGAGTCCCTTCTTTTCATAAACATAGATTGCGTCAGCTTTGTGTAAGATGCTATAGAGCCTGCTTCCTTTCTTTAAAAAGAAAAAGCTGGAAATCCCATTTCCTTTTCACTACTGGCTGGGTATCTTGAGTGAAAAAAAGCTTAGGTGGTCTCAGGATCTGTCCTAAGTAATAGTCATGGTTGAACTATGTACAAACTATACTGTAGTTTGGTAAATACTTCTTAGGGTTAAGATGAGAGGATAGATTCCCCCTCTGCAATAGAAAACTCAATAATCTGAATAGAGAGAAAGAACTCATTGTAAAGGTAAGAGTTACCTTTTATTGCAAAATTTGAGAATCTTCTGCATCAAACGGTAGTGGTATTTCAGCATGACTAGAAGAAGATAAAAATTTTTTCAGACTGTTACTGCTTATGTTTTTATGATGCTTTTTAGAAGAGTAGCTACTCTTAAAAGCAGAATATAATCCCATTTGCCATCTGTTTTGCTTTTCAAATTGAAACTAGTTTTCCTGTTTCCTCGACCTCAGACTGTACCGTGCTCTATTTTAGAGACTGACTGCATCTTGCAGTGACTGAAGAAAGGGAGGGGTGTTGTATGCAGACAGTATGGGATCTGCTTTTTAGAGATTAACACAATTTGGACCCCTTGTGAAAGTGTTGTCATTCCTGTCTTAGTAATCTTCTGGATACTTACATGCAGTACACATACTGCATGTAAGCCTTTGAAGTGTATGCAGATTGTTCTTTGTATATGTTTCAGTCTTTCAGCTTTAAAAGTTACTTTAGCAGAATCGAGGCTTTCCCTAAAGCTAATTCTTCATCTTTCACCTTTTTGTTAGGAAAAGTGGGTTGAAGTTGCATCGATGAAGATCCCAAGAGCTGGAGTTTGTGTTGTGGCTGTGAATGGACTCCTCTATGCCTCAGGAGGCCGAGCTCCCAGTCCTGACTTTGCTGCTCCAGTAACCTCTGACTCTGTTGAAGTTTATAACCCTCACATGGACAGCTGGACTGAAATTGCCAACATGATCACCAGCCGCTGCGAAGGAGGTGTAGCTGTGCTGTAAAACACAAAGAAGAAAACTCATTCAAGGAATGAGTAAATTATGTCTCCTCAGATTTCCTGTTTCATTGGCCAGAAACCTCTTTTAACACAGGAGCTTCAGTGGAGAATTAGATCAGAGGGATTTTCCTGAGCAAAAGGAAAAGCCCTTCAAAGTAAATTGGCTTATCCAGTGTCTGTCTCAGGAAGCATTCCGTTAAGAGCAGGAATGCCTCTTATAACTGGATTAAGCTCACTAAAATAAATGGTGAATTTGCCCTGTAAAAATATGAAGAAATAATTCCAACACATTAGAGACATTAATCAGGTTGTTACTGAGCTGGCACTTTAGCCAGACTTGCAGTCTGGAAGTGGGTTACTGTCAACAGCAGGGAGTTACCTGGAGGTAAGATCAGATGGGCGATTTGGATGGCATTAGTTCTTTTTCTGGCAGAAAACAAGGAAGACAAGATAACACACAGGAAAGACTTGGTGCTTCTACTTATGACCTTGATGCATTTAAGCCTCTTTTCTGTTGCTGGACATGGTGGGCATTAAATATTAATTGGATCTTTACTTTCTGGCCAGTCCACAAATTTGAATGGTGAGTGGATGAGAATTTCCTATTCTGGAAGGTTGTCTTCACAGTTCTAATAATGCCATTCCCCTTCAGTGCTGGCTTTTCTTCTCAGTGGTGTCAGTGATGCCAGTAGAGCTCGTTTTTGTGTAAGCTCTGGTGAATTTTAAATGCAAAAGCTGTTCATTAGATTGGCTGTTCTGTTTAGGACTGCTCTTAGTATAAAAACACAGGGAAAGGATTTGCGCCCGTATCTTTTTCCCCATAGTCAAATGTGTTTTTACCCTGTGTGACACATGCTGAGACTTGGCACTGAATACTTGCTGTTGAATACAAGACACCTTCATCTTCACTACATCTTGTATCCTGCCTCATCCAAATTTGAGCCAATGGAGCTTTCTGTGATAGAATTAGCTGCAATTAGCATTAAAGTGATGATATCAGTGTGTTCTTAAGGAGTTTGTATTTAGCTCGGACACACTTAGTAAAACAATATTACAAGAGTTTGGAGTTATTTCTAGATTCATTTAACATATTTGAAGTTGCTTTTTGCACACTGTGGCTGCATTTTCAGCACAGCTGTGAATGATTTGGATGGAGGCTGAAGTGAGGCCGCTTGAATTTTGATAGACAGTGTTATTCTGGATCACCAAACCACAACTGGATTGTCACAAAACAGGAAGCCTGGCACTGTGTAGACAAAGGAGCATTCATGCTGTTTAGGTCAATATCCCCTGTGTAAAATTAACTAATTATTGCATAATAAATCCTCCAAGGTGAGTGTTGCAGGTACCTTAATAATTGAGGTCCTAAAACCTAATATAGAGTTGGGCTAAAACATGCTAGATGATGCAGAGTTACTCTGATTGTTCCATAATCGTGTGTATGCTTCTACTTCAAAGAATTTCTTATGTGTCTGAATTAATGGTTTGATTTTTTTTCAAGTATAAGCTTGTTTAAACTGTTTTTCATAATAAAATGTATTTTCAGAACTGACTGGAATGCTCTTGAATACGTTGCTTCTATAACTTAGCAAGCTATATTACTACCACTTTCATATAATAGGTCATTTCTTCCTTTTATTGGAAATCGTATTTCCTAGTAGAACAGTAGGGAAAGATTGTTTATAAATTTTGACTATTTGAGTGGTAGAAGTAACACACTTCTGCAGTAAAATGCTCATGTATTTCTCTTCTCAGTGTAAAATCACTCAGACTTCTTGGAAGTCTGTCTTGCCAGCTCTATTCAGCCCTCTGTGGGATGAAATTACAGGTAATACTTCTTAGCCTTTCTTTTTTATATTTCAGGATCCCTCTTGCAACTGTTTGAGAAACACTACCTTAGCTGTATTTTATTAGTTTGGGAACTACAAGTTTACTTCTGATCCCTACCTGCAAACTTCCTGGTTTAATGGAGCTTGAGGGAATCTGCAGTTGTCTGAAGTTACCTTCTCCAGGTTTGGTAACTGATTTTGTCGTGTTTGAATGAAACTTTGAAGTTGGTTGATTATGGTCTCTGATCCTCAGCACCTCTTTTACCTAATTAAGACAAAGACAGGACTCTTCTCTGGAGCTATCTTAAAAGATGCCATGTCTAAGTAAGAAGGAATAGAAAAAAACATTTTCATTCACAAACTCAATTTTATTTCCTTTACGTTCAGAAAGCTCTGAAATAGAGATAGGGTTTAATAGGGTACTTGCATAGTTCAGCATAGAGCAATTGATACCCATAATTGCTGAATATATTGTTTAACATACAAATGTTAACAGATTACAAAAGGGAAAGTCTGATGTACAGAGCTGCTGTTTCAGCAACATCATCCAAGATGGTTTCATCTTCAGGACAGGCAGGTTTCTTAAACATGTTTTTTTGCAGAATGAACAGGTAACAAATTTTAAGGGACAACATGTGCTTTATTTGGTGTAGAAGAACAATGAAGAATAGTGCTTTAACAGAACTACGAGGATTATCTGGTTCTAAGACCATGTGTGGATATCATTTTCAGCTTTCTTCCTGCACCTTATACTGCACTTAAATACTTCTGATAAAAAGCTTACAAGAAATACACCCACATCCCATTTTAATAGGTTTCTTGAGATAGCTGACAGAAAAAGAAAATCCATGTGACTTAGGTTGTATCTTCTACTAAATGATGTGCTAGGAAGAATCAAGTACAGAGAGCTTCTGCAGTGGTTTCAGTAATAGACCCATCACAGAGGGTTTGCAGGCCACATACAAGCCCATTGGTACCTGTCCAAATGTATGGATTCTTAGGAGGGAGAAGACAGAAGCTACTCTCACAGTCCCATTATCTGATCCCTTGGTGCCAGCACTTGAGTCCTTGTGTCATAGCATAAGTTAAGAGTCCTTTAATTTAGGAGTATGCCAGATCTTTATGGCTGTGTTACATGCAGCTTCCTTTGCCAGACAGCCCTAAATCCAAACAAAACCTAGGAACAGGTGGCCCAAATAGCCTTTGTAATTTCAGTAAACCTGAGCAGGAATTTGACTTTCCATCTCCCATGGCACCTTGTCAGCCATACAAAGCTTCCTCTTCAGCTTTTCCCACTCCAGCACAGCAGCTGAATGACACATTTCAGGTGAGTGCTGACCTTGGCTTGCCACTGCAAACAAACCTCACCTGTCCTTTCTTACCTGCCACCACACTGAGCACTTCCTCACACAGCCTCCCTGGAAGTGTCCAGGCTGGATGGGGCTTTGAGCAACCTGGTCTGGTGGAAGGTGTCCCTGTGTACAGCAGGGGATGGGAATGAGACAGTCTTTAGGGCCCCTTCTGACCCAAACCATTCTGTGATTTTTAGCACCTCTGAAAATAGGAGTGAAATAGGAGTCTTGTTCCACAACACAGCAACTGAGTAGAATGTGCTTCTGCATAATTCTCTGCTACTTCTTTGAACACCAAACTGTAACTGCTTTCAGCTTGTTACTGTTGTGTTCCCCACCTCAGAACATGATCACACATTACAGTCAAACCAGATGCTTTCATAGTTCAGCACAGAGTGATTCATACCCATGTTATTTTGAATCTCCATTCTAAATTCCTAGAGCAGCAACATCTCGTTCAGGAGTTTGTTCTACAGATAAAGACAGACTCGTGCTTGCCTTGGAAGTAATTGCTATTTACAATACTTCCCTCCTGAACTAGCTTCAAAATCAGTTGGAAAATCCTTTTGCTTCAAGAATAAGCATCTTGATTCCTGCCATCATACAACTTATAAGCACAAATCATTCTTGATTTCTCCTAGAACTCCATACAAATACCTTATTAGCAGATAATAGCTTTTCCTTACTGATTTATTAATTTATGTTCTGCTGTACTTTTCTGTCATCACTTTGCTCCCCTTCTAAGAAAGCTTTCATTGCTACAGTGGCCAGCAGGGATAATATCATCACCACTGTCCCCACTACCCTCAGTACTTTAAACCACCTGGGGTAAGTAGGAAGCAGGGAAATGTCATAATGCAGTGCAATCCCTAAGACCACCGTGAGTATTACTGCTCCCTGAGTGACATCTTTGAAAAGCAAGGCTTGGCAGGCAAGCAGAGCAGGAACTGTGCCGTTAGCCAGGTTCAGCCAGTCTGGCTTGGCTGGGCTGTTTTCTGGGAGAGCAAACCCCCACCTCATTCCCCCCAGGAAGGAGGCTGTCACAGCCCCATAGGCCACCTGAGCAAAGGCCAGCTGTGGGCTGTAGGTGCCCTGCAGGGCCATGGCCAACGGCACGGCCACAAACGGGATCAGCCCCCCCAGGCTGAGGTAAAGGGCTGGCTTGGGACAATCCTTCAGTGATCCCAGGCTGCCTTGTGACTGTGCCTCAGATTCTGCAGGGCTTTTCTTCTTGGACACGAGGAGAGAGGAGTGGAGAGCCCGGAGCTGGGCTAGCCTGGGACAATCCTTCAGTGATCCCAGGCTGCCTTGTGACTGTGCCTCAGATTCTGCAGGGCTTTTCTTCTTGGACACGAGGAGAGAGGAGTGGAGAGCCCGGAGCTGGGCTAGCCTGGGACAATCCTTCAGTGATCCCAGGCTGCCTTGTGACTGTGCCTCAGATTCTGCAGGGCTTTTCTTCTTGGACACGAGGAGAGAGGAGTGGAGAGCCCGGAGCTGGGCTGTGTAAGCTGGTGCTGGTTGGAGGCTCAGAGCTGTGGGGAGAGGCCGTGTGTCCCTCTGCAGCCGGGGGCCCAGGGAGGAGCAGGCTGGGCTGTGCTTCCCACGGAGCAGCACCCTGGCACCAGGCAACTTCTGCAGCTGCAAGCACAAAACTTGTTCTGAGCACTGCACAGTGCAGGCTTACACACCTGCAGGTACCTGAACCACCTCCTGAGTTCTCCAGGTCAGGTCACATCACAGCTCTTTGCTTTTGAATTTCCAGTGGTTTTAACTGAACTAATGAAGGCACCAGTGCAGCTGATGAAGAGCAGCTGGGCTCTCCAGAGGGCACAGGCAAAGCTCACTCAGTGCCCACCTATCCCCCACCACACACTTCTAGGCACTTTGAACATATATCAGTCCTTTTCAGAGTAAAATATGAAATAGTTTCAGGTAGGAGCAGGATGAGGTCACCCCAGAAACCAGCTACTGTTCCCTCACTACTCCATCAAGAAGTGATAGGAAAAGAAGACTTTGAGACAATAAAATTTGATTTTATAAAAGAAATAGCTTTGCCTAAAAGTGCTGTAGAAACAATGAACTATTCCAGAAAAGCTGAGTGATACACTCCAACTTTGAAGCCACCTTTTTTTTCAAAGCTGCAGTCCTATCTTTTGCTATTTTACTTTTAAATAATATCAGCAAAAAAAGCCTTCAGTAACTTACTTTGAAAGGTGTGTTGAAGCAGCATCGTTGTATGAGAGGAAACATATTTGTTTTGTCAATGCCCTAAAACAGAAAAATTCAGAAGAACGTCTGAAAATGATGAATCACTGAGTTGGTCTGATGCTCAAAGTTCAGTCACAGCCTACTCTCATCAAACACAAGAGTCTTACAGGAATATATTTAAAGAGAAATGTGTATTTATATTACATATTGGTATTCAGTCGGTACTTGCCCACTACAGAATACTTCGTTTCAAGCAGGTCTATGAACTGAAATTCTAAAGTTGTATTAACTGCTGCAAGAACAATTTCTACTTAAAAAACTGAGTATTAGGGAATAGGTGATGGCTTCCCGTTCACGGATCTTCTCCTCTTCAAGGGACAAAAGGCTTCGCAAAGCTTATAAAGGAGCAATTCCTCACACGCGGAAAAAGCGATCATTAATAAAAAAAGGAGTGGAAAAGCCAGCCCCTGCAAGCTGCAGGTAAGCTCCTGCCGGGGTACGACGCTCACCGGGGGAAGGTGGGCGGCTCGCCCTGGATTTGACTCCGCAGTTCCCGGTCCTGCTGCGCCGGGAGAGAAAGGCGGCTCCAGCAGCCAAACTCCCCTGAGGGAGGGCGAAGCGAGCGGACAATATATGTCTATTCCAAAGGAGGAGGGGCCGCTCTGCCCACCGGGGACCGGGCGGGACTCACCGGGCGCTGCCACCGCCCCGGCCCCGCCAGCTGTGGCGGCTTCCGGTGCCCCCATAAGCGCTCCGACGGCGCCCGGTGCTTAGCGCTACCGTTCCGGGCGGGAACCGGCGCCGCTCATCGTGTTCCGCCGAGCCGCGGAAGGGCCCACGGAGCCGATACCGGGAGTAGCAGCGCTGGTCACTCTCAGCCCGAGGGCCGCGGTCGGTCTGGCAGAAGAGCGACGCGCTCCTCTCCTGCCCGTGGGACAGAACCTCTCATGGGGAGCTGTGCGGCCGTTCCTGCTTTCTGTCTTCCGGCATCACCGCATCGGGCAAGCCTTTCACCGGCGGACTACAAATCCCACCCCGCCCTGCGGCGCGCCGCCCGCCTATCTGCACGGCGGAGGTGGCGGGTAGTCTTCTGGGACGCGTAGTCTGCGGCCGCTTCCGACAGGCGGTGACGGGGGCGGTGCGAGCCGCCGCCTCTGATTGGTGGGGCGGGAGGCGCGGGGGCCGGGGCGGGGGAAGCGAGG
>WBNO01000758.1:10793-58372 GCA_013400575.1 Peucedramus taeniatus
GTCCCGGGGGCCGGGCAGGGGCGACCCCGCCGTAGGCTGGAAACGAAACCGGGCGGCCCGGCCGTTCCCCTTCGGCTCCTCCCGGCTGCCCCGGCGGGAAGGGGCGGTCGGCGCCCGGCAGTGACACGTGGGCTGCGGGCAGCCGGGGCTCGGCTCGCTCTGCCCGCTGCCAGCGAGGCTGGGAAACTTGTCAGGTGCCGCTCGGGGTCTGCTCGTAGGGAAACAGCGCCTGGCCCGAGCGTGAGGCGGCTCTTTCGGGCGTCAAAGTTGTTTCCGTGTGTCCGGTGTGTTTGATGCCCCCTTGGCCTAAGGTCTTGTGTGGTTTGACTAAAAGGGCTGGGGCTGGACTTGATCAGAACGCGCCTAGCGTTTCAAGTATCCATTTAAGACTTTGAATTCAGTTCAGTTTAGTAACGAGCTGTTTTGGAACGATTTTAGAGCAGTCAGTAGGTGTCTGCACAAGTTACGAGTTTTTAAACAGCTTTAGAGCAACAGTAGCTATTTAAATTCTTATAAGTAATGGTGGAATGGTTTAAGAGTGTTGCTTAAAGATCTTTTTATATTAACATGACCAGGTAGGTCAGCCTGCCTTTCCCCGCCCCCGAGCTGTGAGTGACACAAGTGTTAGTAATGTTGATAATACTCTGAAACGTTGCAAGTGCCTGAGCAAAGTGTGGAAATAGCAAAGAGGGGGAATGGAGATAACAGCTGAGATAATTGGAGTGCCATCAAAGCTGAGTTTACTGTAGAGTTGACATTGCTTCTATAAAAATGTTAGGTGGTTATGAAAAAAGCTTATGCAAATGTTAGTTCATGAATGAAGATGGCTGGTATTTCAGAGAAAGGTTCCCCGTGAAGCTTATCCATTTGGTATCTCAAACTTGTAGTTTCTGACTCAGGAAGGAAACAGGTGTAGAGCTGTGGTAGGAACAAATCAAATTCCCAGGTTTAAGAGGAGCAGCTTTTCCTCTCGCACTCTTTCACATCATTTCTGGAGGAAAATCCCTTTAAGAAGAACTTATTAAAAGTTTTGTATTTAGAATAGAAAGGCTTCAGGTGGTACTTCCTTATGGTGTTGGGGTTTTTTTACAGCTGTTTGTGGGGAAGTGCAGCAGCCCTCTGCATTTTATATTCATCTGGTTTATAGCCTTAATCCTATATGACACAGAAGTTTCCACTGCAGATATCATACGAGGACCTAAAGTGAAAATATGCAGGGAACAGATGGCATTTTAAAAAAACCACAAATCCTGTTTTTTTCTGCAGTGTCTCAGAAATATGAGGAGCAGAATGCAGATGTGAAATACAACAAATCAAATGGAAGTGTATACTTTCTGAATGTTAGGAAAAAAATCTTTACTTTGAGAATATTTACAGGGTATGGTCACCTTGTCTCACATATGTGACTGCTGCATGGTGTTACTGAATCTTGACATTCCTGTTTTAAATTAGGAAATTAAGTCACTAAAGGAAAATAATATTCACTAGTATTTTTATTAAATGGAAACAGTATTTCAGGAGTTGTGGGATCCTTATTTTAATACAGAAAAGTGCTGTGGTTAGATCTTTGAATTTCTTCAGGAGTGTGGGATGTCAGATAATGTAGATCTTGCCTTTACAAAGTGAAGAAAAACTATTGGCTCAGGAGTTAAAGTTACCTTCTTTTCCCCCCAGTGTTAAAAGTTGTTTGAAGTTAGTTGTGTAACTGCTGAATTGACTTAGCTGTGAAGTGTACTCTAGGGTGTGCTTTGTTTGTTTGTCTGTACGAAGAGATTTGGAAAGGGGCTGGCTCTGTTCAGTAGAGCTGAAGCTTTCAAGCACCTTTCTCCCGTGGAGTGCTGGCTGTGCTTGCATGGACACAGATTTTCCTCACAGCTCCATGGAAACCAGGGGGTGACTGTTGCTCTAGCTTATCCAGGGACAGGTCATACCTACTGGATTTTGCACTTGATGAGGTAGTGTGTGTACCAGGAAGTTTGTCTGGGATTTTTAAGTTTTATGTTAATTTATTTGTAGAGGCAGGAGGGTTTAGTTTTGGTTCTGCAAATTCAGCAATGTAAGTAGACATTTTACTGCCACTTACGTAGTGACCAGGATGCCAACTAAATAATGTGTGGCTTTTGTTTCAGCAAGAGGAATTGAAGTCCATGTTCTCTTTGCTTGTCAGATTTGATGAAAAGCAGTGAAGTTGGCAGAAACATGGTCCTGCTCAGAATACTTCATGAAAGCCAGGATGTTGTTTAAGTTGTGTACTGTAACTTTATATGTTCCTGTGAAAATGTGCCAAACTTTGATGAGTTACTGTATGGTCAGAAGATAAATCTACGAGTTTGGGAGTGGATTTAGGTAGAGATTGATAGTGGCTAAGTGTCCACTGCCCTGTACATGTATGTGCAAACACCAGGCAGACCTAGAAGTTCTAGGTTAGACAGGTCTGTGAGCGTGACAGTAAGCAGGAAGGGAAGCATTTTGGCTTAATTGATCATACATATTAGTGATCAGGCTGCATCCCTCCAAACTGGAAATTCTTGATTTAAGTGTGCAACTCCTTCTCTAGCTGGTCTTTGAAAGTCAGGAGAAGAATTTTCACACTTTATGCTACTTAGACCTTTCTATTATTAAACAGCAAACAGTTTTGCAAAGTGTTGGTGTATGCAGTTCTATAATATGACTAATCTGAAATAGTTGCACTTCCAAGGTCTGGCTTAACAAAAATGCTTTGAACCAGCGCAGCCAAACATAACTGAGGTTTTCTGCAATAAATGATGCTCAGAAAGAAATATTTTAGAGCATGTGACCTTGTGCCTCAGGGACTGTTGTACATTAGGGAGTTCGCCAGGAGCAACTGAAGTTCTGGGACTTACAGACATTCTAGCAAAAATGCCAGTGTTGATTTGTTTTCTCCTTGAATCTTGTGATCATTTCCAGTTCAGTGTTTTGCATAGTTTTATCCTCCATACTGGAAGGAGGATCACAGCTCTCTGGTGTGATGTTAGTGGCTCTTGATAAGAAAGTATGTGTATAATGTTGTCTAAATGTCCCTGGTTTTAAGAATCCCTTTTTTTCAGTACAAGAAGAAATTAGAAATTTTAATTTTAAGTTTTATTTCTGGTGTGTCTTTAGGTTCTGGATATCTGTGTGACCCCCTCCCCATAGCATATTTGCAACATAGAGAGTATGTGGCAATGAGTGACACTCTCTTGGAATTTTGTCATCTTCAGTTTGTGATGAACAATTAACTTGTAAATAAAGGACTGATTCTGCCAGGGAGGTGCATGGCATTATTCTGGGCACAGAAATTATTGGTATTCACAGAGTTGCTGGTGAAGGTGTGTGGTTAAGATTACAACAGGTCTCCAGCCTTTCAGCAGAGAGGAGTGTTTTGCCATTGTGTTACAATGCGTCATCCATCATCAAGGGATTAATCAGGACTCACGTGAGATGATCTGAAAAGACCTTTGATGTTAATCTTAAAAAAACTCAGCAAGGATCTCTCACCCTGAAAATACTGAATGTGTTATGATCTTGACTGTTAGTTTGGAGAAACTGTCTTTGCTCTACTTTGAACTCCGGTTAAAAGTAGAGAAACGGGTTAATGATAACTTCAATGTCTTCAGGTTGATTGGGCCTTCTGGAATGTATCCTCTAGTATTTAGGGAGCTGAGAGCCTGTGTGGGTGGGAAAAGTTCCAGAATGCTGGAGAGTTGAGCATTTTCCCTCTCAACATCTAGAAAAAAGGCAAGACTTGGGTATGTCCAAGGGAAAAGTGTTCACAGCAGGGAGTCTGTCCTGTGTCATGTACTTTTTGGTGGTTTCATTTCCCTGTATTGCAATAATGTTCTTACTGAACACACAGATAATGTGATCCTGAAAAATTCAATAAATGGTCTGAAAACAATGGCTTTGGATTCAGCCATTTTGGTGTAGATGGGTTCAAATTACTGTGTTTTGGTATATTGCCTACACAGACAAGTAGCAGCTGGTAGGGCAGCAGTTCTGTGGGGGAGTATCCTGGGGGTTGTAATGGTTCCTAAATTATCATGACTCAGCAGCATCACTGTCATGAAAATTCGTTTGTCATACTGGAACATATAGAAGCATTTTAAATAAGGCAATGAAGCAGTTCCTCTGTTCTGCTGAGGAGTGGTAGGTCTTCAGCAGGGACTGTCTTGTTCACTTTGGAGTAATGTGATACTTGAGAAAGTTATGGCTGTGTAACAAGATCTGCTAAGAAAATAACGAAGTCTGAAAGTGAGAAACCATTATTAAGGATTGGGAAAAAAATGATTGGTTAGCTCTACAATGGTTTTATACATCATGTTTCATCAGACATAAGCAGATGATATATAAAGCAGCTTTAAAAAGTTACCTGCAGGTATAACTGGGAGGCAGCTTCAACATCCTGTCACTGCCTGTGAGCTGTCACACTTGGTAGGTGGGTCACGTCAGTTTTTTCATCATTGATGCTTTGAACTTGAAAACTTGATCTTTTCCAGTAAAATTTGACTGGTTGACGGTGGGTTTGTTTGGTTTATTTGTTTGTTTTTTTTAAAGCATGGCTATATTTGATCCCACAATATGATAGTAGATTGTTTTTCTGCTGCCAAACAGTGCTGGGATACAGGGTGGTCTGTGGGACTTCCCCAGAAAAAAAAAAAAACAACACCTGCTAAAGTTGCCTTTCAGTCAGGGAATACTGAAGTTTTGGTCTGAAGAAAATATTTCTTAAAAGGTATCTGCAAGGAGAGTTTAGTCAGGTTTCCACATCCATCATGAATAAAACAAGTAGTTATGAGTTGAAATTGCAGCAGAATATGTTCAGGTGAGTTGTTAAATGCAGGGACAGGCTTTCCAGCCATAGGAATAACCAAAACAGATTGTAAGGATACACTGGAGAATGCTGGTGTGCTAATCTGGTTTCATTTAC
This sequence comes from Peucedramus taeniatus, assembly GCA_013400575.1. Taxonomy (NCBI): domain Eukaryota; kingdom Metazoa; phylum Chordata; class Aves; order Passeriformes; family Fringillidae; genus Peucedramus; species Peucedramus taeniatus. Next base: position 15,721 of record WBNO01000758.1, read on the forward strand.
AGCTTCCAAAAAAATGTTCCAGTGGGGGTACATATAGCTGCATAATGAATTCCAGTCTGCTGATAACAAACTTGTTTCTCTGATACTTCATGAGACATTGTAGGATTAATTTTTTGGACGTCTGCAGGCTGAAGATCACTGTACAAATTGGCGAAGCAGGGAACACTGCTTAGTTAACTTTCAAAGACATCTAATGGATGAGGGTAGAGTTAAATTCCTTTATATCTCTGGAAAAGGTCCTTAACCATGCAATGTATTAAGATTTCCCCCCTCCCCCGCCCCCAGATGTTTTGCTTGTATTCTCTAATTTATTGTAGGACTCTGATAGAAGAATGACAGTGTTTTAGTCTTGGCCTGCATAGATTACCTGGAGAAGAACAGCACAATAATTCTCTTCAAGATCTAAAGACAAAACCCAAACCATCTGGACAACATTTTGTCCATAACTCCTTGCTTTATTTTAACTCAGTTTCATGGACTAGATCATAGACAGAACTCCAGGAAAACACTGTGAACATGCAGTAAGGATATATGTCCCAGCTGCAGCAAATCACTAGATCACAGGACTAGAGATCACTTTTCTTTTTTTTTTTTAAGCCAAGACCAAAGTAGTGGAATATATATTATTTTTGCAATTTATTTTTTATGTATAAGAGTTGTTTTAAACTGAATTGTGTTCAGTGACTTTTCTGCATTGATGTTTGTTAATACTTTCTCAATCAGAGAAAGTGCTGAAAATGGTAAACCAGCGAAATGAAAACCATTGCAGACAATGTAAACTTTACAAACTGTAATGCAGGTGTTGTACACATGCTGAAAAGTGCTGAGTGAACATGTCTTTGTCATGTCCTAGTTACAGACAAATAAATGTGGAGTTTGATCATATTGTCCTGGTCTTGATGTAGAAGGGTTTGGAAATAATCCAGATGCAGGGAGGGGCAGAGGTATGAACTGTCCCTCAGTCTTGGCAGGTTGTCATTAGGGGAAGTACCTATAACTGGAATGCACCTCCCTTCCCTGTTTGTACTACTGGTCTTGTAGGACCCGGGCATTGGTACTGAGGGGAAGAATTAGTCCAGTACTGGTTAGGAGAATGGTCTCTTATTTCTGAATGTCCTCTATTTTGTTGACTTTCAATTCTCCTTCCTCTTTGCAAATGACATGCCTTCTACTTGCTTATCCTTCATCTGGAATGCAGATCTGTACTTTCCTCTACTTGATTTGTAGTCTCTCTTGCCTTGACACAAATATTTGATAGTCTAGTTGCATTGGAGGCTCCAAAGGAAATGTGTTTTTCTCCACTCCGAACAGAATATATTTTAATGTAAATGTGCTATAGTAGCAATAATAAGTCTGGTAAAATACTGGTTTATAAAATACCCGTAGTGGGAAATACCCATCCCATTTTTTTTAAGGTGTTGGAGAACTGCTTACTTAACTTCTGCTTAGGCTCCATCCACATTTCTGGAAGACAGGTAGGCAGGAGGTGTGTAGCATACAGTGGGGATAAACCAGTAATTACATATTTGCAATTCTTTCCTGATGATGGAGAACATTATCCTGGTGTGCTGCGGTGCAGTAGAAGTGACTTTGTTCCTTAAGGCTTTGGGCAGACTGCACAGATGGGCTCTTCATTGCCCTTTCACTCATTCTGTCATGAGAGTTTGGGGACGAGAGCAGTACCTTAAAGGCATCCATGACAAGGTGCTGTGCTGTGCCAGCTTCTGGGCAGAGCAGAGCCTTATCTTGACTCACTTGCAAAATGTCTGTAGATCAAAGTGCAGTACAAAATAGATGTTTGATTTTGTTCCTTAAAGAGCTGTAAAGGCCTTTGGATTTGATTAAAATAGTAGAATGCCTTCTCCAGATTTGAAATACTTTATTTAATAAAATCCTAAAGCTGTTTGAAAGTTCAGAGCATTGTTCACATTTAAAGCCTAATACTATTTAAAATGTGTTTCTTTGGTTTGTATCAGTAGTGTCAATAGATGCACTTGTTTAAGAGAGGTGTACAGTCACTGAAATCCTACTCCCTGCAGCAGGGTAGAGCAGTAAACAGATTTTAATATTTCAGGTAAATACCACAGTTCTCTAACATAAACAGTACTAAAGACAGCTAAAAGGGCACTGGAGGGAAGTGGAATCTTAACAGGCACAGGAGAGAGGTGTAAGGGATGACAGCATTGCCAGTGGCTGCACAGTATGAAATACCCAGGAATAATTGGTGGTAGGCATAATATCTAGAAACTGTGTGCTCTCCTATTTTGTGCTTATGAAAAGTGGAACCTTTTAGATTTTACATGTTTTAAATGGCTTTATCTTGGTATTCTTGCTGCTTTGAGGAGTGAACTCATGAAAACCCCGTGGAAGGGTTCATTTTTGATGTATCACACTTGCTGGCTGAGGTCCAGAGACTTATCATCTTACACAGGCTTCTGTACAGGTTCTCCAGATGCTGCCTTTTCCAAAATGTGCTTTGGGCTTTTGAGTTAAGTACAACTTGTTTCCAAAGACAAGTTTGCTGGCTTTTGTGTGGTAACCTTGCTTGCAGGAACTTGGATCTCAACAGAAGCTTGAAGGGCAGGTATCATTCAATCAACAGCATTTCTAAAGGTGGTATTTTTGTCAGTAGTGTTTTCTTGTTCCATGAAGAATCTTTTCTACAGTCCTAGAAGTCACTTTTCTCTTTTACTTCGTTGTTACTCTTGTATGCCCTTGTATCTTTAATTTCTGTCACAAAGGAAAAAAATAATCTCCTTGCCCCCTGCACTCTAGATCTCAGTATGTATTCACCAGAGCAGACTGCTAAGGCTTCGCTCAGTATGTGGTTTTGTGGGAGTATGTGTTTGTCCCGAAGTTTTGAAGGAGGTAAGGCTGGGTCAGCATGACCTTGGAGAAGTGGAAAGTAAGTATGTGAAGGGACAGGTTGTTTGTGAAGCAGAGCTGTGTGAGGTATCAGTTGAAGGACTGTCAGTAGAGAAAATGGGATTAGGACATAGATGGTCCTTTCTTAACCTATTTTCAGTTCATTTAAATTTGTCATCTGGTTTGTATAAATGTATGGTAACAATATGTATGGTACAGATATGTAACCATTGGTATGATTTTCCCCCACCCCTAGCCCGTTACTCTGGAAGAACTTCTGTATGGCCAAGCTTCTGGCATCTTTTCATCTTGGAATACGGATTTATATAGCAGTGTTCTGTCTAGAATGCAAAACAGTTTTGATGACTCTGCAAGATAGATTCATTTGCTTTAAACTTTAAAAATAAGGTGTTAATCTCTCAGTAATAGCTGCTTTTCACTAAAACATTTAATATCTGTATCTGGGAAGATTTTAGTTTAGTACATGATTAACATTTTAATCCATCATTTAGTGTTCTAAAATGGGCTCATACTTCTGTAATTCTAGAAAACCCATTATGAGTGATGCTCTGCATTTTTAGATACTAAATTTTTTTTCAGCAGCCAGATACCATTTAAACTATGTTTTTTGCAGTATTTTTAATTAATAGGGCTGTCCTTTATATTTGTGCAGTCATTTTGGAGGGCTGACTATGGGATATAATAGGGAAAAATGAGTAGTGATGGTGTATCTGGGATATAGTTCTTCTGGTTCCTAATACCTCAGGTATGTGAGCTGTACCAGTTGTACGTGCCATTCCAGAACATCTGCATTTGTTCTCTCCAAAGGAAGCTGTTTTTCAGTTGTGCAGACAGGGTGAAGGTGTGTCTAGACAATTGTATTAATGGAAGTGAAAGCAAAAGGAAAGTAAGTTTGTTTTGTAGATACTTTATGTAGGTAAACTGAAAATGAATGATCTCAACTTGTGAAGATGTGGCTCACCAGTTGTTATAACAACTGAATGAGTTATGCTGCACTTGTCTTTTACGGTGAGGCCTAATAATGCATGCAAAGTTGAAGCAGAGTTTATAATTATGTTATAAATGGAATTCGCTGGCACAGATTGCCCAGAGAAGTTGTGGATGCCTGGAAGTGAGCGACCTGGTCAAGTGGAAGGTGTCTCTGCCTGTGGCAGGGGGGCTGTAACTCGATGCTCTTTAAGTCTGTGTGCCCAAATATGATTATCTTAATGAAGTGTTTATGTAAGACCAAGCCATGTTCTGTTTGGGTTTTTTTCAGGATAGTGAAATTTCATGTGAGGTTTTTTGATATCCTTAAGGAAATCAGTAGCATACTTTTGACTCCTCCTGAGTTGGACTCGAGGCTGTGGCTCCCTATTTCCGTGAATGTACTGGGTGAATTGGAGGTTATTAGAAAGAGATATTTTAGTGAATACGTATTGTAGTAATTCCTTGTTGTAAAGTAACATACACCTATTCAGTGACACTACTCCGAAAAGTAGCTAAATGGAAAGTGGTCTATTTTGAATGTTTGGGCATATCTGCTTGGTTAAATAACTTTACAAGAGCTTCACAGAGAGAAAACTGATGAGGGAAGTAAATTCTGTTCTGCCTTCTGCATCCATTAAATTTTTCACTAATGTTTCTGAATGCTTTTGCAACCCAGCTGATGTCTGATCTTTAGGAATATTACTGAAATCCCCATTGACTTGGCTGGTTAGAAAAACAGATCTTTACTTTGTTAAAGTAAACATGTTTTATTTAGAGTAATAGATAGAAATGCAGTTAACTGAAATTATGGCAGGGATAGACACGTGTTGTCCTTATGACCTTTTACAGCTGCTATTAACTGGATTGATAAATGTGTAATGAAGGGTAAAAGTTTACTTTTATGCTTGTTTTCTGCTAAAGGCTCTGTGTCTTTGTGATTTGCTGTTGCAGGAAGGGAGAAACTGAATTAGAGACTAAATTTAATAGGATTCTTGGTAGACAGAAGTGCTGAAGGGAGCTGGGGACATTTGCAGGATAGCATGAAGCAGAAAAAGCACCCAGTAAAATGTGTCCATTTCAGAAATGTGCACTGCAGTACGTAATGTGGACGAAGGTTGGAAGCCCCAGTTCCAGGTATTCCCAGAGAGGTGCTGGAACAGCACATTGTGGCACAGCAGGCAGTCTGGAACTCAAGGGAGACTGCTTCTCCTTGTGTTTTTACAGCCTTGTAGGCCAAGGCAGGAGATGGAAGAGGAAGTAACAGAAAAATGCACTGCTGCTAAGGCTTATCTTAGTCTCATCTAAGCTCATGCTTAGGACTTCTGAAATATCTTGATCCGTTTCCAATGAAAAATTTCATAGCTCAGTGGCTGTGATTATATGTAGCTCATCTCTCTGGGCTCGTGTTCTGGTCAGTGTAGGTCTTGACATATTGAGCACCTCCTTGGTTCCCACTGGCAGGTATATCTGAAAAGCTCAGCTTGAGACTCAGAACTTCAGAAACTCTTGTTTAGAGATTAAGTCTGATGAAGTTTCTGTTAGGAGCAGAAATGAAAGTAAGCAGAAGGCTGGAAACAGCCAGGCAACTTCATTCAACTGAGGTACAGCCAGAAGTTTATGGAAGGGGTATTGGAGAATGGGGGTTTGTCTCTGCACGTTTCTTACTGTGGTCTGTGTCCCTTTAAATTGAATGTGCTTGTATGTTCCTTCTGTTTTCATGCCAGTTTTTAATATTTGTTTAGACAAAGACACTATAAAATGTGCTATATAAAAGAACACCTGACAATTTTGTTTGACTCATTGCTAAATACCACTTTTACTTGCATGTAAAATGACACAGTGATATTTAGTTGTGAAACTTAAGCATTTAACAAGGGAAAAAAAACTTTTGGAACAACAGAAACTTAAGAAAATAAGTTGCTATGAAGTAACAGTTAAGAAATTTTAATGTTACATGTAAAAAGTGATAATATAAATTGTTAACAGTTCTAATTAACCTTTAAAAATAAGTGGAACCCAGGTGCTAATACAGAGTTTAATTCTTTTTCGTACTTAGATTACTTACCAAAGACTTACCCATTTTGGTGGGTGAAATAATATTTTGGGATAGTTGACAGGTAACCTTTTTTTACTACACCGAAGCTCATTAATGCATGTTTCATTGTTCTGAAAGGAGGTGTGCCTTTAGAGAACATTTCATTTAGTGATATTACTATTATTTTCTCTTTTTCTGATTCCTATTATCAGAAATAATTCACAATTTATTCCAATTAAAAAGAAAGCGAGAATTAATTCGATTTGCATTGACAAGCACTTTTGTTTGCTTTCTTTCTGGAATTGGGAGTGTCTACTGATGATCTTTGTCCTTGTGTTTTCCATAGTGAAGCAGAGATCAGTTCAATTGAACTGTAAATGCAATAATAGAAGAACTGAGTAGTTGTCAAAGGTCATTTCAGTTCTGTGTAGTAATAGGGGAAAAAATAACTATGTTAGATATTAGGAATGCACAGTTTTGCCACTGTATAAATGGGCCATGCTCCCAAATCTTGAACATTTGTTGCTGTTTTGGTGATGATGTACCTAAAGAATAGGGTAAAGGCTAATAAGGATGATTAGAGGTATTCAGAAGGTTTCCATGGATACTCTTGGTTTGGAAGAGGCATGACTTGATGAGTGTGTGTATCTTTAAGGTAAAATCCTTAGTATCATGGAAAACTGAATACAATGTGGTTGGGCACTTTGATAGCACAAGAAGATATCCAGCTGAATTGAGGCTGGTATTTTTTAATAACTCCAAGTTGACTCCTACATAAAGCACAAATAAACTGTGCCCACTCTCATTTGGGAGGCAAAATGTATAAATGTGTCTGAAAAAGCAACTGAGTGGATTTGCATAGAACTCTGACTGGTATTAAATGGTAATACAGACTCTGGCCTAGAAGTCTGAGAAAGTATCCTAAAAGTCCTGATGCTATTTGTTCTTGGTCTTGCACTTATTTTCTCAAGAATTTATTATAGGTTGCTGTCAGAGAGGGTAATGGAGAGACTTTGGGTCTTTCCCGTTAGGATTTTGTGATGTTATTGTCAGTAGAGTGGTAGGTTATGGTAAGGTAGGTTGTAAATGTGCTGTTGGACAGGATTCAGAGTGTGTATGAGAAGGGGGCACGTGGGCCAATCCTGGAGACCAAAGGGTTTTGGTGCTACTATAATTTACAGCACTTCATCTAACAAGGTTTTTGCTTTAGTAAAAAAATACTGCATTTAAATGTGGCATCTGTTGTTCTCTTTGTGCTGGGACGTGCCCAGGAAGGCGATGACTGAAGACTTGTGTATGTCCCTACTGAATTTTGGAGTCAGGTCTAGGCGTTGTCCTAGACTGTCTACATGCATATTAGGCACTGCTTGAGGAACTGCCCTGGTCACTCGTACTAACAGTGATATCAGAATAGCAGCTTAGGAGACATAAATCCCTGCAAGATCATCTATAAATTGGTGGTTGGAGTTTTACAAAATGTTTCACCTTCGCTTTGATTGTGCTGAAGTATAAAGGGAAGACTCACAGCAACACAAAGTGTTGATAAGCTTTTCCCTTGCCTTTTCCAAAGGTACTGGGAACCTTTTTGGCAAATGGTATTGTACTTCTGTGATGGTTTTATTTTTATTTTGTTCTCAGACCTCATTCTTCAAAACTGCAGTTCTGTGGTGTTCATTTATTTAGATACCTTAAATCCAGAGAACAGTTCTCTGTGGGCTTTCTTTAGGTCCATTTTTCACATTGCTGTGAGCCATTCTCAAGGTACATTAAATCAACTTCTTAAATTTTTTAACTTCAGTCAATAGCTTGACATAGCTTAATTGCTATACAGTTCATTCTGAAAAGCATATTTATTCAGAAGGTAATGAATCTTGTTTAAATACAGTCAACTGCATTGACTTTGTCCCTGTTTTATCTTCTACTTACTGCTCAAACGTTTGGTAGTAGACTTAGAAGGTCACATTTGAAGGAGTTCTGTACCTGTAGAGTTCAGCAGGATGGGAAGTCTGTTCTGTCTGCAGCAGATGTTCCATTATGTCCATTATGCACATTTAATATAAAGCCACGTTTCTATAGATTAGAACTTTAGTTGTTTGCAGTGTGTGATGCTCAATAGATTGTAGCACAGAGTGAGGTGCTCAGAAAGTTCCTAGGTCAATACTGTGTTGCCATGAGCACTTTGGTTTTTTCCTCATCTTGGTGGGTAGTTTATATGCATTGTGAGGCTGCTTGTTCTTACTTTATCTGCAGAAATGTGATTGTAGCTCAGAGCTTAGCTGCAGAAGTGTTTTCATCTTTCCAAAGTCCTCTATACAACAGTAACATCTAGTTCCAGAAAGAAAAAAACAAAAACACACAAAAATTAAGGGGTTTATTAAAGGGGTGACCCAGAAGATCATTTTACTATTCCCCTGTGTGTGTTTATTTTGAGCCTTGATCAAAATCACCTTTAAAACTTTTTTTTTTAATCCACATGCTTAAGTAAAGAATGACATAACATACACAGTGAAAACCAAAACTGATTAAAGAATGGAACCATATCCAAACAAAGAAAACAAACTCAGATAAGTCAAATATAAAAGCATAATAAAGCACACCTAAAGGCATCCATTGAAACAGCTGATGACATCAAAACAGTAATAAAATTTCTCAGTTGTTTCAGGATCAATAAATTGTCTATTTGCTTCTGGTTAGCTAGGATGGTTCAAGAAAAAAGAGGTCATAGCAGAATAACTCAGGTTATGGTGTTGCTGGTGGTATTTTCCATGGAGAAGTTAATGGAGTACCATTTGTATTACTGTCATCATCCTCTTGAGAGGTGACTTTGGCTGTACTGGAACAGGTTAGGAATGATGTGGGCATGTAGAGATGAGGCATTTGGAATGGCCAGGCCTACCTGCAGCCCAGAATCTCATTATTTGAGCAGCAGGTTTTAAAATTGCTATGAAGTGTGGAATTGCTTTCATCAGCTGCATGCAGTTTCTCCAGTCTTCCCTTTATTCTGATTGGTTTTGTTGCCTTTTTGTGAACTAAATCTGGGAAGTGATCATTTAAAAGTAAAAATGCCCTTTTCAGGGACTTTTTTAATTAGATTATTTCAGGTTTTGTTTTGATCAGAGATCAAATAGCTTTTGGCACTTGCACTATAGTTGCTCAGTTTCCCTTTCTGTTCTTCTCTTTAGTCATACTGTGTTGTGTTTATGCCGCTTGTATTGATGGAGTTGTGTTTGGTTTTTTACAGTGACGACAGTTCCTGTCTCACCTCTTTGATGGAAGAGGACTATGACCCAGAAGTGAACTCTTCAATGTAGAACAAGAAGCTCTTGTGGATTAATTGTGTCCCTTTAAAAGCAGCACCCAGTCTACAAAAAATAGAGTAGAAGAGATTATTTTTGGACCTGGCTTTTTTTTTGTTCATGTGACCTATGTTTCAGCATGTAAATGGTGAAAAACAGGGAGAACATTTGTGCCTGCTTCTGAGCTTTATATCAAGTAGTGCTTAGCTCTGTGGAGCATTAGCCAAGTTACGTGAAGACTAGAGTATATCCTAACATTCATTTTTAGAAATATTTTACCTTTTTTTAGCAGATGTATGTGATAAAAATGAAATTTATATTTTAAGAGCACCTGGGCAGATGCATCTTGTTTAGATCTCAGCATTTAGGGCAAACATTTTTATGTAACATCTTTTTTCCAGAGTGTTTAGGTTGATTTGCGGCAGATCATGAACTGTCCAGCAGCCTTGAGTGTATCTGGTCAGTATTAACCATGATGTTGCTCTGAATGTTGTCATGCAGACTTGACAAACCTTTTTGTAATGTAAAGGCTGATTTCTGTACTACCACGACCAGAGGAAATTTAATGAGGTGAACGTGGGCGTGGCTTTTTTAAATATAAATTACCTTCTTAGGTATCTTTTTTTTGTAGTGAGAGTGCAAAGAGAGGGTAAAATGAGCAGCTGAGGGGGTGAAGGGCGCAGTTGGCACGAAGTGCGGCCTCTCGTGCTCTGCTTCGAGACGCACTATTGCCTCAAGGCTGGCCTTCCAGAATTCTGGAGAAGGAAGGAACCCAGAGGTCACTGAAGCACACAAACTGAGGACATTGGACTGCAGAGCCAAACTCAGGGTAACTGATCATATGTATTTACTACTTTGCTTGTACTGTGTTGACTTGTTTCTAGGTAAATTAAAGTTGAAAAATAAAGCAAAATGGTAAATTGAAGAACCTTCCACATAAAAATGGTGGAATTCAGTTATGCAGAGCAATAGTGAAATGTTCATCATTTTGAGCAGTAAGAATTGCTGTGATACGTTGGAAAGAACATAGGGGTGCAGGGGCTGGCATATTGTTCTTTCAGATCTCTGATCTGCTTTGAATGTCTCTTAACATCACCAGTTGGTCATATTTGATTTAGAGCCTCTGGAACAAAACATGCAGTAATCACCCCTTTGCAGACTGTGAGACAAGGAGCAATGAAGGATTGTACCCCAGATTCTGTCATGTCTTGATTTTTACATCTGCCTTGTATGGCTTTTCTATGCCATTGCTCTGTTTTCTTCCCCCTCCACACCCATTCTGTCATGAATCTCATGGGTGTGTTAATTGTAAACGGGAAGTAACTGGGACTGTTGAAGTTCTTACCTGTTTCAGTCAGAGGAACAAAGTCAGCAGGAGAAGAAGAATGCTAAAGTATAATATAAAAAACTTGAGCACTTTTCCCCTCCTATTTATATGGGCCAAACATTGAGAGATAAATTATATTATTATTTCAGTTTGGATAAGATGACAGGGAATGTTCTTTTTATTTACAGAGCCTGGCCATGAGGTTTGATGCCTCATTTTATTGAAGGGAGACACTGGACCTAAATGGCGCAGCATGACTTTGTTCCTGCCTGGCTTAACTTCTCAACACCACAGTCAACCAAGGTAACAGTAATACAGATCAGCTCCTTTCACAGCTCTGACCACGGGTAAGATCAATCTGTTGGTTTCTCTGTGATTCTGTCTGAGACAAGTGGATTTGTGAGCTGTTCTGGTCAGATCCAGGCTCATTGACGTTGCTGGCTAATCGATGCAGTTATGGATGCTGTATTGAAAACTCATACAGGAATGTGGGGGTTGGTGGTTTTTTCAGTTAGCCAAATGTCACTGCTGGGCTGACAGGCTCCTGGAGAGTCCAAAGGAGTGCTTCATTACATGACTTTTTATTTTCTGCAGTCCCCTGCAGCCACCTTTGAGAAACATGGAGAGCATCTTCCACGGGGAGAGGGCCGCTTTGGCGTGAGCCGCAGGAGACACAACTCTTCCGATGGATTTTTCAATAATGGGCCCCTCCGAACTGCGGGAGGTGAGTAAGAAGGATCAGAAGATGTTTGCCTGAGAGCAAACATTTTGAAATATTCTACAGAATGAGGAATTCAGCAGAATAGAAACATTTTCCCAAACTGTACCTTTTCAAACCATCCTTGTGAGGAAGTGTGCTGCTCTCTTTTCCTGTGCAATGTGCTCAGGCCTTAAGATGTTTTCATAGTAGTTGTATGTGCATTGTGTAGCTTGATTTGTTTTCTGATATAATCACATGGTACTTAGTAAGTTCAGCTCAGCAATTACTTAGTGAGCACTGGCTGAACAACAAGAAAAACAACCTGATATTTCCAGTATTCTGCATACTGTGTTGTTTTTTTAATTTGCATCCTTATCTCCTTTTGTTTAGACTGCTGGCATCAGCCGTCCCTTCTCCGCCATGATTCTGTAGATTCTGGTGTTTCTAAAGGAGCTCATGTTGGGCTTTCTGGCAGTCAGCCTGGCTGGCATGGTCCCTCTCGGGGCCATGATGGTGTGAGCCAGCGTGGAGGAGGAGGAACTGGAGTTCACCGCCACTGGAATGGCAACTTCCATTCTCGGAAAAGTTCCGCCTTTCAAGAAAAGCTGCCTGTTGAACCCAGGGAAGAGAAGAAGGAAGATAAGGAGCATTTGCAGTTTGAGGAGGAAGACTTTGTAAGTGTGTAGCTTCTCACTAGAAGTGGAAGGTGTGAGAAATGGCTTTTCAGATCTCGTTTGCCATTAACATTGATCGGTGGTTAGGGTCTAGAATTGCATTCCATTCCATGTTTTAGACACAGAAATTTAGCAAAATTATTCTGGCACTGATAGGATGCTGATTGGTACCCAGAGCCCTCGGGACTTGAAGACCTGTTGGGCTATGGGGTTTGGCTCATATGTTTTGCCAAATGGTTATTGTGAACTGAAGGCATTGTAACATTCAAGCCAGGTCTTCAGCGAAACCCATAAGGTGACAGAGGAAGAGTAATTTTATTGACTTCGTGGCTTTGCTTACAAAGCCTTTTTTTTTGCTCCTAGAAATGTATCTGTTCAGTTTATCTTCAGTCTGCCTGCTTCAGTCTTCCTGTCTCCTTCATTCTGATACGTGTTGGTGTCTTTGATAACCTTCCCTAGCTTGTTCATGATGTGCTTAGACCTTTGCAACCATCTGCCTTGAATCTGCTGGAACAGTTTAATCAGAGAGGTTTTCCTCTCTGTTAATCTGGGGATCAGGGTTTCTTGAGCCGTTTCTTCCATCAACATCTCCAGTTCACCAACTTTCTTCTTATTCAGCATTTTGATTCATGTGGTATTATCAGTATGATAGTCTCTTACATCCTGGCTCCATTTTTACTGGAATATCTTTAGTTTTTCAAACTTTATCAAACAGTACTTGGACTTACAGCTTTCATCCTTACCATGTGCCTTCCTTAATACTAATGCTTTGAGAGATGTGCACCTTTTCTGCTTTCTCTTTTCTATTTAGTCCTATTTCTCCTGACCCCTGAAGAGTGTTACATTATCAGACCATGTGTTTTTCTCTCTGCATCTATTTCCTGCTGTCTCTAGGCTCTTCTTGACCAGTGTAAAGAGGAGAATATCTTCTGTAAGGTTCTGGTAACTCTGTCCCTTCCCCTAATGCAGTTCCTCTGTCTTCGTCTTCAGTGCTAAAGTCTTTGCTGCCTCCTATAACGAGAGGTTCTGGTGATACTGTGCGCACTTGTGTTTATCATCCTCAGGAGGTTTTTGCTGTCTTATTTAGCATTTGTCTCTGTAAGGCTGTTCACAGCTGAAATTCTTGTGGCAGTTTGATGGCTTCTACTCAGGAATTTACGAGTCAAAGAGTGAAATACATGAATATCCACAGCTGCTTCAGGCCAAAATCCAGAGCCTACACTTAAATTGCCACAGGAGGTAGTTTGATTTAAGCTGCTGGGGTTGTTTCAGTGAAGGGCCTGGGAAGTGATTGCATGCTCTTGTTCAGCTGCTGCTGCTTGGAGCAAGAGCCTGCATCACAGGGTGGTTAACAGCTGGAGAGTGGGGATAAAGCTTGTGTGTGGATTTCTACTAGCTGATTTCTCAAGAATACTGTAATTCAGGATTTCTATAAGCCTGGTTTTTTTGACTGTCAGAAGTCTGTTGAAATCTAGAAATATTGCAATGATTGCAACTGTGCAATCTCTTGTTGTCTATCTTGGTCTAAATCTTTCTTCCACGTACTTCATTCTCCTCTTCAGTGCCTTGATGAGTGCCTTCCCCAACTACATGGCTGTTTCTTCTCTAATTACTTCCCTCATTTTTAAGATTATAATACCACGTGCTGGCTAGCAGCAAGCTTTGTTTAGTAACTCCTGTACTGTCTTTGCCGTAGTGGTGAAACTGATGTGTGCTGTGGTTAAGTGTGTAGCATTTAGGCCTGTAAGGCTGACAAAACTTTTCCTGAAAGGTCTGCAAAGCAGGCTGTTTGTCTGAGTGTGAACGCCCCTGCTATAAAGCTGACCTGTGGCTAAAAATTGAAGCACCTAAACAGAGGACTTTCTGGAGACTGAGGCAGGAATTTATGCTATGGTGTGACATTTTTTACTTACTTTTATAGAACAGAAATACCTACTATTTCAGATGCTCACTATTAGAGAGTTATGCTGTCACCATAGTAACTGACATATGAGGAATTCATTAAAAAGATGAAAAAGATGGCTGTATTTTGAACTGAGGTTATTTGGGACAGGGGAAGAGGAATAGCTAATCACAAACACTTGTCATTGAGTACTTAGATTTTCTTCACTCTGCTTTGAGCTTGGACATGCCTGTAAGGGTTCCACCAAGTTGAATTCTGAAACTGAGTCCCCTGTAAGTCTGCAGAGAGCACTGAGTCTGCATGCACTCTTGTCCTAAAAAGTGGACTCTGAGGTTTGATGCAAATTTAAATGTAGCTTTCTTTTATCAGCAAATATATTCCTTTACATTATGAATGTAGTATTGCTTTGGGGTGTTTTTTTTTTAATTGGCTCATACATAATTATTGTATTAAAATATTTATGAAAGGAGGATAGATTCTTCATATACTAATGATGTGGATTCTATTTTATTTTTTGAGCTCCTGATCAAATACCTAGTTTTTTTTACATGTACTGGTTGGTAGAGTCTACTTAATTATAGTAGAAGACTAGAGGAGTTATCCTGAAACCTCTGGTAGTTCCATTGGAAATACAGCAGAAACCAGGGAGAAGGCAAACTTGATTTTTGGATGTCTTGTGGCAAAGCACTCTCTTTCACTTCAGCTGCTGTTCAGAGAAATCTACCCATACTCTGGGTTCTTGGAAACAAAATGTTAATACTGATTATTTTTTTGTTACATGTGATATAACAATATATTCATTTACATTGTCTTTTTACAGCCATCTTTGAATCCAGAAGCTGGAAGACAGAACAACCAGAACAAACCTTTAGGGACACCTTCTGGAGTATGGGGTACGTAAAGGTCACTGTACACAATGCTGATGGTGGAGCAGAAAGCTGTAACTGGTGTTTAAATGCTGGGGTTTTCACTCCAAAATATTTTAAAGATTTAAGTGAAGCAGACAGTTTGCTGCTTTATGTCCTTTGTTGTTTTCCTCCCACAATCTTCCCTAATCTCTTGGCCTTTTTGTCTATTTGAGACTGTGCTTGTCTTGTCATAAAAAAACAGCCAGTGGCGGTAATGTCACTGTTCTGTGTTCACTTCCTGTCGTGCTGCAGTTACAGTTTCACACAGACATCACTTGAAGGGCAGAGTAGATTGGAGTGAACTAGACCTTAGTTTCTGACTTGGGATCTTCACTGTGGAAATAGAGCAAAGCTGTCATAGTTCTGTGGTTTGAGTTTAGTTGATTTTTTTAAACTCAGAACAGCCTTGCTTTTGATCCTGATGTACTCTTTGAATCTATGCCTTTAAAAAAAGGTGAAACAAGGTATCAGTTCTAGCAGTTAAACACAGATTTGTTAGTAACTAGTTGGGTTAGATAATGTAAATAGTACAAATGCAAAAGAAACTCAAAAACACTTCTTGCAATACTGTTGGCTTGTATTCTTTTTGCATGTTTGTCAGGTAGCTGTTGTTCTGCTCAAAACCTAATTACAACATTTATGGGGCTTTTATCTGTTGATACTATTAGTATTTTTTAAATTGTCATGCTCCTGGAAATATGTTTATTTGGCCTAAGAAACATTGACTGTGCTTGTTTGTAAAAGCAGTGTGTCTTTTGAGGTATAGGTTATGTAAATATTTTTGCTGTGTTAGTGAGCTAACAAAGCTGATCCATGGTTGCTCAAAAAATGCTCATACCTGTTCTGATTTCTGTAGAATGGTGCAAGCCTGTTAACTGATGTCACTGTAGGTTTTTCCTTTCAGCATCAAGGGAGCTGTTGTGTTTAAATTGGAAAGGATTGTGTTTAGATATCCACATCCAGTATCTCTTCTCAGAGCTGAAACAAAAGAGCAGCTGATGGTCTCAGAATCAGATGTGCAATTTCTAAGATGTAGAGGGAGGAACTGGAGCAGTGTACTGAAGCTGTTCTGAAACTGAATATCTGTATTTCAGAATCTCTTGTTTTGTTTTTACAGAAAACCCCCCTAGTGCCAAGCAACCTACCAAGATGCTGGTCATCAAAAAGGTTTCAAAAGAGGATCCTTCCGCCGCCTTCTCAGCTGCATTTACATCACCTGTTTCTCACCTGGCAAATGGCAACAAAGCCACCACCATTGTCCCAAGTGTCTACAAAAATCTGGTTCCTAAACCTGCAGCTCCTCCTTCCAAGGTACAGCAGGTTCCAACCCAATTAGTGAATTGCAGATCAAAGGAATCAACCCCCCAACAAGTAGCAGGAGTTGGAATCCAGTAGTTTCTGGGCAGTGGCTTTTACAGTAGAGGTCTGTTTACTGCTGAAATTGTTGTTCTCTGTTAAAATGCATTTTGGGTTTGTCCATAGGGAGAGCTAACTTCTGACTACAATGTGGTCTGTTTGAATGGGTGTGTCCTCATGCATTAGACAAATCCTTATCTTAATAAGACAAAACGAGCACTGCTGGAGAGGTGGAATGTGCTGCTATGTGCTTGAACTGTTCACGTGACTACCTTGAAAAATCTTTATTGGGTTACAATACTTTGATGTGTCCAGAACAATAGAGGCTAAGATCAGATTAGATTGTAACATCCTGCAATTCAGGTGTAATTTAGTTGAACCTTAAAAACAATCTAGAAAAGCCACGGAATTTTTGCTATAGTTCTTTTACTGAAGGAAATACAGTCGTGCTAAAAAAAAAACAATTTTTTTTCCATCGTTCTAGGCTTAGTCTTGCCCATTTTTTCTGGAGAACCAACATGTATAGATGCCTTAGAAATTTTGAAGAATTGATAGTGAAAGTATTTGAAAAGCTAAAAGAAAAAAATGTTAGCTAGGTTATTCTTTAAAGAGATGTCCAAATACTTTGAATTTTAAAATGTATTAATTACTAATGCTGGCTGCAACATTCCAACAAAATCTTCCCTATGATTACAGTAGATACTTCCTACACAATTCAAAGATAAAACCAAAATAAGAGACTCACAGCTTCTTTTTGTAAGAAAGCAAGTTTAGAGCTTCTTTCCCTTTTGTAAATTTTTGTTAATTCAAGTTAAATTCTGCCAGCTACAGAAAAAATTGTAGTGGTTAAAATTATTATCAAATAATCTTGTCTAAACACTTAATTTGACAGCTCATTTACTTCTTGGTGAGATGGGATAAATTGACCCATTAGAAAGGATATTTTTAACGAGTTTTTCATTCCACACACAAATTTCAGTCCATGTATGTTCTTGTTTAGAATAGGTAAACAAAATTATACTTCTAATAAGTAGGGAGCCTCCTGTGGCTTTTATTTTTGCTCTTACAGCTTGATTGATACATGTGTAGATATAGTCTGACCTGGGTTAAGTCTGGATGTTTTGTGTGTTCTTTGAAACAAAAGGCCAGAGATACAGTTTCTGACCAGACTGTTGGATTGTCTCTGGCTTCAAAGTAAACAGAATTTTAGTGAACCACGATGCATTCAGCTTGTCTGTATTACTGGCTCTTGCATGCAAAGATCATTTCTGAGGTCTGAAAGTTATTGCTGTACCAGCGTAGAGATGGAGAGATGAAAATGCACTTCTGAAAGTTATGGGAATGTGTGTTGTTACTGCTGGTCATGATATATGGGTTGCATTACAATGTAGAATTTGGGCATAAAAATCTGCTTAACTAATGTAGCAGCTTTAGTAGCAGTTACAACAAGTGCAACAGTAATTGCACAGCAAGTTGCTCCTTGCTGCATGCTGTCCAATTACTGTTGCATTTGTTGTAGCTGCTTCTTAAATCCATGGACAGAGGTTTTTCATTAATTCAGTCAAGGAGAGCTGCTCTTGAAGCTTTTGCTAACCATGTTCTGAAATTAGACTATGTAGGTTTTGATTCTTCAGATAAAAAGAATACATTATTCAGTGCTCACAGTTGGAATAAAACTGACTATGATCTGAAGGTTCAGCATCCATCAAAATATAGTGGTAGGGCTTTTTTTTTTTAGCTTGTTACATGTTACATAGTTCATTTGCATTCCAGATTGTTTATCTGTATTTAAATCAGAGATTATGGCAATATGTAGTGATACCTGCCTAAGTTTATTTTAATTAAGTTTTTTCTTCAGTGAATCCAGTAGGCCTGAATTGCACCTGAATTAATACCTGAAATTTTGCAGTATTGATAACAAGGGAAATGTTCTTTGCCTAGTGGAAAAGGTACGAATTTTTAATATGTAGCCCAAGAGATCAGTCACATTAAGCAGGCTATAAATATGTACTTAGTGATTTAGCTGCTAATTTCTAAGTGTTTATGCACTGACTTGCTGTGATTACTATGTGATATTCCTCAGTGGTGGGGACTGCAGTGGGAAGAACTATCAGCTGATGTCATCATCAGTGCTTTTGTTAATGAATGATGACCATTAGCAAAACCCAGAGGTGGGGTATCAGCATATCCTTAGCCAGAAAAGCTGTGTGCATTGATGCCTTTTTAAAGTCACAGCCTTAAAGCAGCTGTGGTAGGATGCATTAGCCTGAAGACTTCTAGAAAGTTATCCAGGAATTGCAGTGCATAAGAGGAGTCAAAACATTCATTTCCACAAAGTCAGCAGTATTGGAAAGCTGTCACAGGAAAACTGAATGAAAAATGGTTTTGTTAAGTTGTACCAAGTAGTTCAGAAAGGAAGAGAACTGGTAGCAGTGAAACAAGTGTGTTCTTTCTGGCTAATCGAGATGGCCAAAATCTCACAGTCAAGCAATCCATGAAGGTCACACTCAGCCATGCAGGGAAAGCAAGAGGGGTTTGTCTTTGGATCTGTCTGAGCTGCAAGGTGACCCTTTGTGGAAGCCTGAAGAGCAGCACTGGGCAGCTGAGAGCTGGGAATGGAACAGTGCAACCCTGGAGCTGTGGAGAGAAACTTCTTGTCAGAGTCATGTTGCACCCTAATTTTAGTACAGGCAATAAATATTGTGCAAATCAGGATATTTCTGAGGTTTGAAGGGGATGTTTTTAATGTGTGCTGTGAATGCCATAGAATCTATTTGATCGTGTGAGATGCTCATTTTTAAGTTAAGAGTGGAAGAGTAAAGCTGATGGCCTCCCCATGCAATGTATTTTTTTTTTAATTTGTAGAAGAACGCAGTAGACAGTGACAACATACTGAAATAGTGCCTCTGTTCTCATTACTGTCAGATTGCAAGATCTGTTGCATCTCAGATTTAACTGAATCCCATTTGTGCATGAATTATTTTACTAGTGACTTGGAGCTGGCTTCAGAAGTCCAGTGGGTCAAAGGAACCTGTATGTTTTAATGTTCTAACAGTGTTTTGCTAGTGCTACTTGGTACAAGTTTCTTCTTAGGATTGTTTTTGTAAAGACTCTGTCTTCACAGTGTTTGTCCCTGACTGATAAGAGAGCTTCAAGAACAACATTCCAAGTAACAAAAACTTATATTGAAGTCTCTGCTCTTCAGCCAAATGGCCAGTGTATTCAAAGGGATACTGCAGAGAGTATCCAGGGCAAAACAGCAAGTGATCCTGTACTGTAATAAAGTGGCTGCTTTTGCTTCTTTTTCTTGTTATTGTTGCTAAATTGGTGCAATGATGGACACTTTCAGGGCCCTAGGAAATTAATAATTTTCATTCTCATTCTGCATAAAACTATTGCATGATGATCTTCTTCCTCACACATGGAAACTTCCTGTCAAGTGATTGGAAGCCTTTCTTTGTGGTGTGCAGTGTTCCCCTAAGAAATGTCATTTTAATTGGGATTTTTTATTTCCCATCTGTGGGTAGCAGTAAGATGAATTGCATTACACAGTGGTGATTCCAATTAATGAAGGGCAATGCTGGATTTTCTCTCTGAGCTCTTAATGGTGTTTTACTGAAGGGTGCTGCTCATGAGCCAGAATTGTGTGTTATTTGGGGAAAACAGAAGATGCCAGGGGAAAAACTATGGGTGTTGAAATAAACCTGTTGAGACTGTTGTTGGAGAGGGAAGAGGAAAAGAAAATCTATACAACAGCCAACACAATGTGGCCTATTTATTTCAATACTTGGAAGCAACCCCTTCTTCATGGCTTACTATTTACTGCCCTGTATTTTGTGTTCTCTTCAATACAGCCAAGCCCATGGAAAGCCAACAGAAGTGAACATAAACCAGGCTCGCTGTCCTCCACCCGTGACTCTGCCTTTACCAGTCCAGTGTCTGTAACCAAACCAGCGGTACTGGCAAGTGGCTCAGTCCTCACCTCTCCCAAAGAGGTAAGGGTTGGGCTTAGGGATAGGGTGGGAGCTTTTGTCACTATCATCTACTAGAGCATAAACTCTAGTTTATGATAAAGCCCTCTCTGCATGTGGTACGCACCTTTGCACTCTTGAGGGATGACTCACTTGTGCATTCTTAGCACATTCTGCCACATCAGTGATACACTAGAAGAAATAAAAATGGGGTTTATCTGGCTGCAAAGCCATTAGTGTTTGTTCAACTGTATTAGAATTTCCTTCCAGTAAAAAAAAAAAGTACTAATGCTTTAAATGGTGTTGTGTAACAAAACATGCATCAGCTTGGTGTTATGGGAGTGCAGATAGCAAGAGCTGATGTGAATAGGTAAGCAAATTGATTCCCATGATGTTTTTCAGTATAGGAAAGGAAGGGGAAGGAAGGTGATCTGCCTAATTTCCTTTCTCTGGAACAGCAGCACAAGCACTCAGATCTGTCGGGGCTGAAGGAGTTTAACATGTGTACATATGACTTTTCAGCTACAGTATCTCTTTTTAATTTTGACATTGGAAAGAGGTAATCTGCTGAGATGGAAACTGACTTTCCCCTAGTTTTGGTCTGAAGTATAGAGAGACTCTTGAAATACAAATCTCTTAATATTTCAGCAATAACAGTGACAGAGCACAAGAAAAAAAAGAACAAAAATAGAACAGACTGTGATAAATTCCTGGCCAATGAAGCTGCTCTTTACAGGTTCGACTTGATGATCTTGGAAGTCTTTTCCAACCTTAATGATTTTGTGATTCTTTAAATGATGATTCACAACATCTGAAATTAACTTGTTCTAACTGTAGAATTGGGGGATTTTTCTAGTTGTGCACTTGTCTTGTTCTGTTATAGGCATTACTTCTAAAATAAGGCCTTGTCATCTTTATGATTCTCTGCTTTGCAGAATTTACTTTGCAGCAACCTGCACTTTTCTGCCTTAGCCACAGCTGAGTGTACAAGCAGTCATTAAAGACAATAGTTAATACAAAAGCACTGGTCACTTTGACAGATAGATCTTACATTCTGTTCTTTTCCCTTACCTTGCTTTTCTCTCTCCTTAGACCAAGTTCTTTGTGCTGCTGACAGCCTTCCCTTTGTGTAGAGCACAACACAGTATGGACAGTGTAAATATGTAAACTTAAACAGGCTTTCACCTCATCAGACAGGAGAGAGGCATTCACTTTGTATCATAGAGTAATGCAAGTGTTTCCTTCGCCTGCCCCCAAGAAGGTCTTCTGTGAAACTCCAGTCAGTGAAGATGTTGGGTACCAACCTGAAAGCTAAACATAAAGGGATTAAAAATTCTTTCCAACTAAACTGGACACTTCTAATATATTTTTCTTCGAATTTGTCGGAGATTTAGATTGTGAAAACACAGGTTTGTGGCTAGCAGATAGTACTGCAATCCTGGTTCTTCAGGACTACTACACATAGTTTCTGGCTTTTTGTTTCTGAAAGAGGGCTAATGCATTTCCTGCAGAAGTGGTAAAAATAGCACCTTTATTCATAAGAGACCACAGTGTGTTGAAAACTAAAAGGGTGCCAAGTAGCATTGGCTCTGTCCCCACAAGCCAGTCCAAGACAACCAAGCTTACAATACAGCCTGAGTTCTTAAAATGAATTCAGGATTACTTTTCTGTAAGAGTAGCCATCCGTGTTACATAGAGAGACCTCAGAACAAATCTGAGGTGATGCATAGTGCTCTCCTTCATAAAAACCCAAACACCCAAAAAAAAGCAGCACCAACAGACTGGGATGCCTTGATGTTTCAGTCAAAGGGCTAAACTTATTTTAGAAGAGATACCAGTTTACTATTTTAGTGCTAAAGAAGAATATTTGTAAAACATAACCCTTTTACAGAAAGTTATGCATAAAACCAGAATTGAGGTGATATTAATTCCATTTCAGAAGTCTGTTGTTTCTAAACTTTACCTGTGACTGTCTTCTCCTGATGTGTAGAAATTAAGTTTTAGTACCTCAGTAGTTTAATTATTAGAAATTAAAACAGCCACTAGCAAAGAGTACAAGTTGAGTATATCAGATTACCAGAAGACATCTAATTTTAGTCTCCTTTGTTCATTGTTACCTTCTGTCACTGCAGTCAAGCTAATAGTTACGTTGAGAGCTTATTTTCACTCTTGTGTTGGCTTTTTATCCTGATAGTTACAGTCACTCCTTAGGTCTGTTACAACTGCTGATTGCTTTCTCACTGTGTTGAATTAGACAAAATCTGAAAGGTCTGCCTGTGAAATTACTTCCAGGCTGCACTTACATCCTTGCAGGCATTATTTCACACAAGTGTTTCACATGCAACAGCCATTAGAAGTAAAAGCAGCAGTTGCTGCCTTGTTTTTGGTCTAGTTCCCTTGATCTTTGCTCAGAGCACTGAGTGTGATAAAAATTTTTGGCACAAGAGATCCATTTTGAAGAGCCTGAATTTGCAGCCTTCCCCTGCAGCTTAAAAGAAGTGTGTGGAGAGCAAAACACTGCAAACTTCAGGAAATTTTACTGGTTTAATCTTGATTTTTTAAAAATCAAAGCACGTACATGAAGAAAAAGTAGTTTTGCATGCAAGATTCTGGTGTCAGTTTTCCATAATAATGATTAAATTCCTCATTGTTTTAGAGTAGCCAGACATGAACTCCAGCAGGAGGTTAAGATACTGGGAACTTTCCCATAACATGTTCTTAGACTCCTTTGTGTGCCCAGTCAAAACATGGAACAGATAAAATTGAAAGCTCACCTTGGTTAGCAGTGCTCCTATTGCAGGATCATGGCTAGATACTGCCAGTGGGCCTGATTCACAGACTCCAGATTATTAAGAAAGCTTAAACATTGTGGAAGAGCACAGGAGGTTTCCTTGTGTTCATGCATTGAGCTGAGCAGATTTCCCACAGGCTCCAGGGCTGTCCGTGTCTGGCTCCACAGTGAACCATCTGGGCTGAGTGTACAGAGCCAGCAGCTGGCAGCATTCTCTCCAGGGGAGGATTCCAAGGCTGTGGCTGCCTGTTCCGCACCCGGTTGTGGTTAGTTAAGGATGTGACCACTCCCTGAAAGGAGATTACCTCCCCATTGCTTAATTTCAGGGTAGAGTCTGTCAGGACGACTTAAAACGCAAATTTGAACTGAGTCTGATCTGCTTAATTTGCTAATTTTTGTAGGGCAGGAATCCTGCATGAAGTTTTTTGCCCTAATTCTTTGTTGTAGGCACCAGCTTGCTTGAGAGAGTTACCATACAGAGGACTAAAGTAAACATAATTATGGCCATGTGAATTGACTCCTAGGGGAAGAAAAAAAATTGAGTTGATAATAATAGATGGGAGAAGTGAATGTGCAACACCCATTAGTATTTTGATGGGAATTTGACATTAGGCTGGGGTTTTTTGAGGGGTTAAGAGCCACCCAAGGAACTGATGAGTTTTTGAAAGGTGTAAGCACAGCCACTGAAGAAGCCTCAGGTTTGCAGCAGTGCAGTTTGATGTCTGCATTCTCTCTCCCTGTGCAGAGTCCTTCCAGCACCACCCCTCCCATCGAGATCTGCTCCTCACGCCTGACAAAGCTGATGCGCCGGACCACTGATAAAAAGAGCGAATTCCTGAAGGCACTGAAGGATGATAGAAATGGGGAGATAACAGAAAACCGGGAATGTGACAAGCTGGATGATGTAAGATCACTGTCCCTGCTGTGTATACAATCATTGTTATTGAAGGAGTTGGGGCTCAGAAAGCCCTGAGCAGTGTATGTAATTCAGGCTCTGGAAGAGGAAGGGAATGACTTCCACTGGTCTGGCACACGTGCCAGTGGAAATAGTGCACAGCAGTGATGGAGGGAGATGAGTAGCACAATGATATGTAAGTGGCTAAGTAATAAATGAGGTGGAAGGGAAGGTCACAAATGTTGAAGGTAATCTAGATTTTTTGCAAGGATTCTCTAAGGAGAGGAACAGTATCGTATTTTAACATCTCAAGTTGTTTTCCAACTTCCCTGTCAAACTGCATGCACAGAAGAGTAGGATTTTGTGCTTGTGAAAGGTGCAGGAATGTGGCTCTAGGCTCAGACCAGACCCCCCAAATGCACAGATGTGAGCCTTAATGTATATGTGAAGTGTGTCCCTAAGATAATTTAATTCTCATCATTTTCTTGCTGTCACTCTGAGCTGCTGGTGATGGCTTTGCAATGCCAGCACTCACTCCCTTGGCACAGCAGCAAAGGCCACCAAACGTCCTTCATCCTTTGTTGTCCTGTCACAGCCAGGTACATGTTGCTGCAGCTTCTGTAAAAAACACTGGCTCAAGGTGAAAGGCTTGGCTGGACTTTCAAAGTCAGAAGCTTGAACTTGGAACTATGCTGTTGGCATGGTCTGTGCAAGCACACTTTGATGGTTTTATTTTTCTTTAGATGGAGAGCAACAGCACACCAGAACCAAAGGAAAACTGGGAAGAGAACTGCCATCAGAATGGCCTTTCTCTCCCTTTGCCGGAGGAGGGGGAAAACCTCTCCCATTCACTGGAAGCAGAACACAGGTGAGTAAATGGCAGAATAAAGTGTCTGGAGTAAAGGAGGGTGAATCCTCCTTTGGACTTACTTACTTGGACTTACTCCTTTGGACTGTGTGAGGAGAAGGAAACAATTTTGAAGAAAACTCTATTTTTGAGAAGCAGCAGTAGCTGTGTGTGTACGGGGAAGGAGGTGTGTGTGACTAGTGCTGGACTGGGTGGGGTCTTACTGAACATAAAGCAGGACATCAATGACAGGTGAGCCAAGGCTTTACCAAGGTCTGTAATTAAACTCCAGTGCTTCTTTAATGCCACATCCCCATGTGTTAATGCTGCCTAGAGATATCTATCTGCCCACGGTGGGAGTCAGCATGAACCAAGGGTGATTCTGGTTAGTTTGCAAGCAGGTGTTCTAAATGTAATGATTTGAAGACACACACCACACTTTGTTTGCACTTAGAATACTCCTGTGCTGCTTTACATGCTGTAAAAAAGTGGAGGAGAGTTAAGAAAATATTTACCTGCTATCTCAGGCTGTATCTCCTGTCAGCGAGTAAGCAGTGTGAGCATCTGGTGCAAGCAGATAGTAAGGTTCAGGAGATTCTGAGCTGTGATACTGGTGTGGTTGCCTCATGTCCTCCTTCTGTGTCCTTGAGTTAGAATTTCAAATCCCTGCCTTCCACCAGGCTGGTTATGTACCCATTGTACAGGGCTGCTGATGGTTAAATATTTGTAAAAGACATTGAAAAATGGTGGGTAAACACAAAGGATTGTTGAAGCGGTCTGTGATAGAGAAGATTCCCTGGTGAATTTGAAGTGATTTACTACAAAACCTGGTTTTTCATGGACAAAGTGTTCCTTCCTTTGCCATTGTTCCCTTGCTTTAGTTCCCATGCCCCTTTTATTTTCTTCACAATCAGGTTATTGAAAGAAATGGGATGGCAGGAATATCCTGAAAATGATGAAAACTACCTTCCCCTCACGGAGGATGAGCTCAAAGAGTTCCAGATTAAATCAGAGCAGGTATGTTTACAGCTCTTGCTACTTATGACTGCTCTTCTTCCTCTCCTTTCTCAAGGAGATTTTTTTTTTTAAGGGTGTTCAAAGGGACCAAGCATTTAAGCAAGACTGTAGTAGAATGGATGATTCTGCATTATCCATGTGTGTTATACACAGTTAAATGTGGCATTCATGTCCACCACAGAGGGTTGGTGACAGTTACTCTCCACACTTTCGCTCGTTTTAAAACTTACTTTCATTCTACAGCGAAGAAGAAATGGATTTGGGAAGAATGGATTTCTTCAGGGCCGTGGCTCCAGCCTGTTGTTCCACTGGGGAAGCACTTTTAAGACAAAGATTGAGGACTCAGACACAGAAACAAGTAGCAGCGAAACGTCAGATGACGATGCCTGAAACTGGGCACAATAAAATTAAAATGAATAAAACCAACCCAATAAACTCAGTTCATAGTTCAACACGTGTTTGGGGTTGTATAAACTAAACAGAGTTTATTCTGTCTCCAGTCTGTTCAGTTTTTTCTTTTGTTGTTGATACTTCATGCACAAGGGAAATAATTGTATCCCAAAGAAGAGAGAAATTGGCTTCTTTAGCTTTTTCTTTTGGTTTTGCCCTAATGCTTACTAGAAGTTTGTGCAGCTAGCAAATTTTGACAAAAATCCCTTGTGGGGCAGTGCACAAGTTCAGTCGTGTGAGCAGGACACAGGTGGCTGACTGATCTCTGCAACAACAAGCTTCTAACAGTGCCGCCGCATTGCCCAGCGCGCGGTAACGGTGTGCTAAAACAATCATTGTCGATGACAAAATGGCTTTTGAAGTTCTAATTATGTTAAATTAATGCTAATAACATGAATATTTTATTTTATTTTATTTTTTTTGGCGGCTCGGGGAGCTTCATCACTTAACCAGGCGTTTGTGGTTTTCTTTTTTTTTTTTTTGGGTACAGCTGTAAAATATTTGGATATAGGAATTGTTTGTGTTCTTCTTCTTGCAGCCTTGATATTCAGGGTGGATTGTAAAATATAAATTTTTTGTGAGATTTCAAAGATTAAGATTATTTTGATAACATTATTTACAGATTTTAAAAAGTGACTATCACATTGAGTCTGTATGAGGGGGAAAAACTACTGCATCAAAAATAACTAACTTGGAATAAATATTTTGCATCAGTTTGCCAATTCTAATTGTCTTTCTTATGTAAGAGAAGCTTTCCTCTAAGGGACCTGCAACTTTGGGGGTTCAGTAGCACTGGGGATAAACAGTTTCTTCTCCCGCTCTATTTTTCCACTTGGCAAACATTGCTGTAGTACTCAGACTTGCAGGAGCTGAACTCTTCCTTTAAGAAGGGAGAGGGAGAACAATGCTGAAATGACAGTCCATGTTTGGGGATTTTTTTTAAAGAAAATAATTCAAAATTATCTTCTACTAAAGCAGTTTGCTTTTTTTCCCGCTTCATACAAAATGGTGAAGCTCGACCGGTCGGTGTCACTTGTTCCTAGTGCAATGCTGCTGTTTATGTTCACAACGTGGCAAGGGAATGTCTGAATCCAAAGCTGTTTTCATTGAAATCTTTTTTAAAAATTCATGAAAACATTTCTATTAGATTAAAAAGAATTTTACAAACAACTCAGTTGTGGCCTAAGCTATTTTAGTGTCTGGTGTAAGTTCAGCTTGTGCACAGAGGTTTTGGATTGGAAAGTGCTCCGGGGTTGTGCATTGTTTGCAGGGGGGTTGGACAGAGTCACACAAAACCTGGTCTTGCTGACCTGAGGGGGTTTGTCCCAAGGTTGTGCCTGTGTGTTCTTAATCCACTCCTAGCCAAGCAGAGAGGACAGAGGTGTAAGAAAATGATAATGTTCAGTCCTGAATCTTTGCATCTGGATTCGAGGGCACACACTCAGCATTATCAGGTGTAACTCTGCTACCTGTGCCTCCAGCTCCTGCTGGCTCTGTGGTGAATCCCAGAGGAGAGGGGCGCTGGGGCATTTCTTCATCCATGTGCTCTGGAAACCAGGGTCCAGGGGCTGAGGCTGCCTGGGAGTGCCTGGGAAAGTGCTGGGCTCCTGTAGGACTTTGCACAAACCATCTTGTTCCTTATGAATATTCAACCACTGCTTTTGTCTGGAAGAGCCTATCCATTTTTTAAAAGTTTAACTTCCTATATCCATTGAAATCAAGTTATGCAGTTCTGTGTGCACTGATCTCAAGAAATGGGGTAAATTTAAAAACCCCTTCACCTCAGATCCATGCTGACAGCCACTTGGAATGGGGGAATTGGATTGCTGAGCACTCGGGTAGGACCGGCCTGCCCTGGGACAGTACGGCCTGGCCTGTGTGTGCCAGGAGCCCTTGTGCTTCATACCAGATGTGCACTGACCCTCCTGTGGGCTGTGCAGGGTTTAAACATCGATGAAACTTTGGAAGTGGCAGCCCCTGTGTGAGCCTGGCGGGGTAAGTCCCCATCCATCAAATGGCAGCTTTTTCCTGAGCAAATAATGATTCCATGGCAGCAACCACTGGCAGTGAGGTGAGGGGAAAAGTTTGTAGAGACTTGCCAAGCACAGCTGAGGTAGGTGCAGGGATGGAACACAGGGAGCTTTTTTAGGGAAAAGGGCAGGGCCTGGACACCTGTGGCAGGAAAGGCCAGAAGGAGCTATTTCACCTCTGTGTGGAGGATCCCCCTTAGCTTAAAGTCTGCTAAGGAGCAGCGAAGTGGCAGCTGCTGCAAGGGGCACTCCTGGGCAGTCCCGGGCCAGGCGTGCCTGTCAGCGAGCACTCTGTAACCACAGAGGGACACGGGGCAGCGGGGCCTCCCTCAGCTTGTTTTCTGTGGATTGCTCTGGTGGCTCAGCGACATTTTTTCCCCATTCCAGTGCCTGTTGTAAACAGTGGGAATGACCAGGGCTGGGGGCGCGGCGCTCCCTGCCCATCCCAGCGTCCAGCATAGCAACAGTGGCAGTATTCACTGCAGCCACCGCCGCCACCAGCAGGTCTGTGCACACTTCCAGCCTGTCCCGGGTGCCAGCCCCGCGGGGGGACACCCTCTGCTTGTCAGGGTGGCCCCCCGAGTGACTCCACCCGCTCTGCTTTCCAGAGTATTGGACATGGGGACCTTCCTCTGCCCCTTATGCCGCTTGGCATTCAGATCCCAAGCACT
This sequence comes from Peucedramus taeniatus, assembly GCA_013400575.1. NCBI lineage: Eukaryota > Metazoa > Chordata > Aves > Passeriformes > Fringillidae > Peucedramus > Peucedramus taeniatus. The sequence continues at coordinate 44,447 of WBNO01000758.1, forward strand.
GCTGCGGGTGCACCTGGAGAAGCTGTGCCTCGGGGCCACGGCACCCAGCAGCTCCTGCCTCCATGGGGGGGACCCTCTGCCTGTGGAGGGAGCACAGGGCACGGCAAGGAAACCACAGGACATCTCGGTAGTGTGGAGCTGGGTCTGGGACAGAATGGGGACGGGCACAGCTGCTGGGCTGGGAAACAGGGTATCACATCCTGGATCTGGCTTGGTCTGAGGTGGGTAGACCTCCATCTTCCCATCCCTGCACCACGCAGGCAGCCCTTGGTGCTTATTTTGCCAAAATCAGAAAAGTATATTATTGGGGAGGGGGGATTGGGGGAGGGTGGGAGTGTCACCCTTTTCTTCCCTTTGTGTCTCTGAGGTCGGGGTGTCCCAAAATACAGACGACGCTGAGCCACGCCATCGCTTTGTGCCTCGTGGGGTCCCACCAGCTGTGCGGGGTCAGTGGGGACCAGGGCGGGTGCGGGGAGCTCCCCTGGGGGATGTGCTGACCCCTCGTGAGAGGGCCCTGCTCCGCAGGGTCAACCCCACTTCTGGGAGGCTGCCAGTGGAGGTACGGTGACTCCTGAATGCCAGGGTGGGCATCAGCAGCCCTACAGCTCCCCAGGACTGGGGGCCAGCCCCTCCTTCCCGATGAACCCCATGTGCCACAGGGAAAGCCCCACCGGCAGCCGCTCCCACTGCAGGAACATCGGCAGCCGCCGCAGGAGCTGCTGGAAGCCCACGAACGCCAGATGGCCGAGATCCGGGCCAGGACCCGACAGCTGGAGCGGCAGAGAGAGGGTAGGCGCGGGCAGCAGTTTTGGGGGATGCAGCAACCCCCCGAGAGTGCAGCAACCCCCCGAGGGCTCAGCACGGCCCCCACAGCCCCTCACGCTCCTTCAGGGCTGTGCCGGCGGCTGGCGACACTGGGGGCCGGGGCACCTGTGGGCCCCCAGCCCGAGCAGGAGGAGCCGGAGCTCAGCCGAGGCCCACGGGACCAGGCTGGACAGGCCCGAGCAGCACAGCACAGGTGAGCCCTGGCCTGAGGGGTCACAGCACAGAGCCCTGGCCCTGTGGGGTGCTCTCCATCAAGGCTCCCTCACCCCCCATTTGCCCGTCTCCTCCCCAGGGCCACCCTGCACCTGGACACCCTCCTGCCGCCCACAGGGTCGCTCACGGCCGAGGCCAGGTGAGGGTCTGCGGGCGATGGCTCCGAGCGGAGCGCCTGGCCAAGCCCAGGCAATGGCTGATCCGGGGCTCGGGCAGGGCACTGCGACTGTTCTACCTGCGCTCCGGGGGACACGACCCTGCCATCCTGGACCAGCTTCTCCACCTCCAGCTGGAGGCCACAGTGCTGGAGAAAGGAACCGCGGGGCTGCGCAGGGGCCGGCAGATGGGTAAACACACACCAGGCCCAGACCTGTCCCCCCTCAGGGACTGTGAACCCACAGGCAGCACCTGAGGCCCCCCTGGCTGTGCTAGCAGAGCCCCCTGGCACTGGCACACACGGTCTGGATGCGGCACTGCTGGCTGTGGAGCTGGAGAACCGGCATCTGGAAGATGAACTGTTGGCAATGAAGGTCAGAAGGGAGAGGAGAGCAGATGCTGGTAGGTGATGGGTCCCCTATCTGGACCCCACAGCCCCTGGATGCCTCTGTGGTTGCAACATCAGAGCTCTGGGCTGGAGATGGCTCCTGGAAATACTGGCAGGTGGAGGGGGGCTGCAGCTCGGGGTGGGCTCTCTGCAGTGAGCAGGAGGAGTCCCAATCCCCTGGGGCCCTGAACACGGGCCTGGTGAGGTGCCAGGAAAATGGCTGCTGTAAACCCTATGGTGACCAAAGCCCGTTGCCCAGGCTCACGGGCAGCCCAGCGGCACACGGAGGAACTGGCCCGGCTCCAGGCAGAGGTGGGAATGCTGCGATGCCCCTCGGAGCAGATGAGGCCATGGCTGCACCCCCCGGTCTACCCACGCCCTGTAGCCCCCCCACTGCCACCAGCCCTTGCTGTGCCAGAACTTTTCATGGTAAGAGCCTCAGTCCAGGGCGATTTCCAGCTCTCCAAGGAGGGGAGAGGGGAGTTGGGACTGGGCTGCTGACTGGGATGGTATGATAGGTGTGGAGGTACAAGCTTGGGGACATTTGGGAACAGCTCTCTGCTGCACTCGGGGATAGAGCCACTGGGGCAGGGGTGTGATTTGCTCTGCACACCCAATGCCACATGTGAGGGGATGGCCAGACAGCTCCCACCCTGCCAGGACCCTCCTCCCCCTGAATGACCTTCTTCCTTTCCCAGGAGCCCTCCGGGCCAGCACTGGGGCCTGGCAGACCCACAGCCCATGTGCCCCCCGGACTCCCCCTCACCCCCTTTGTGGCCCTGGAGGACCCTCCTCCCGCTCAGGAGCCCCCAGCACAAGACAGGGCTCCCCGAAGGTGAGCCAGAAATAGGCCATGGCCCCCTGGACTGCCCCTGGAGCCTCAGGACAGAGCCCACAGCTCCTGCTCACTATGGTGGTTTGGGAACAGGCAGAGGGTCCAGTGGGGCACAATAAATTCCCTGCCCTCAGGCACATCCTCACATCCAGCGCTCTGCAGAGAAAGCCTAACCCAGGGCATGCACAGCTGAGCCCTGGGAACCAGCAAAAGCCACAGCCAGCTTTACAAAGCATCAGAGGCCCTGTGCTACATGTTTAATAAAAGGCTTCAGCTCACTGCTCTTCACTTCTTGGCCATTTTTTAGACACAGACAACCCAGGCAGGGTCCCAGCCCCTCCTGGTCACTCAAGGTGGCTCAGGGGACAGCCCTGCCCCTACCTCCAACCATTAGCACCTGCTCCTGCACCCCCTCCTGGGTGCAAAAGGGAGGTTGAGCAGAGATAAATATACACAGCAACAAAGCCCAGGATGTTACAAAGCTCTTTACCAGCATTCCCCACCATCTTTAGGCTGCTCCAAGCTGAGGGAGGGACTATCAGAACCTACTTCAGGCTCTGTCTTGAATGAACAAAGCACAGCTCCAGCTGTGACAAGGCCCCAGCAGAAGGAAAAAAGGTCAGGTCCCTGGACAAGAGAGTGAAGTTCAGGCACTGCTCTTGCTCCCTGCAGCAGCCAGCCCTGCCTGGTCCATCCACCCCTCTGCTCCTAAGGAGGCAGATGTGGGTGGAAATGCTGAAGCCAAAGGGAGCATGAGCTCAGCAGTGGGCCAGGGCTGAGACCTGCAGCCCAGGGGGACAGCCAGGAGCAGAGGCTGGAACCTGGCACAGGAGGAAGGTCAAAATAGGGACTATTTGCTTACAATCTTTATTGAAGTCATACAAAAGTTGCCAAAAAGTGAAAAAATACACTATATACAAAACCATTTTCCTTGTAAGGAGAGGAGTGTCCAAGGTTAAAGAATCATTATCATACTGTGCTTTCAACTGCAGCCCCTGATTCTGCTTGTGGCCTTTTCTCTGTCTAAAAGAGAAGATAAGGGTTTGTTTTTAAAAGACAAGACACAGTCTTACAGCACCAACTCATGCAGCAGCCCAAGGGTTCTGTAATTTGAAGACTTAACTATGTGAACTTTGCCAGTCTCCAGAGCCCAACACTACCCTAAAACATTGACAGTAGCAAGTGCAGCCCAGGGGTAAGTAATAAAGCCCAGGATCATTAAAAATTGGGGGAAGACCCTGTGCTGGAGTTGAGCCCAGCAAAAAACCACCCAGAACCTGTCTCTGTCCCACCCCACAGGTGACAAGGCTCCATGGCTGGGTCTGTCCAGCCCACATAGGGTCAGCACCACAGCACAACATGCATCCTGCCCACCAGGAATAGTCTTCATCTTATCTGGGAAACCTTGTGAAGGACAGCAGGCAATAAAACCAGGACATCTACCAGGCACAGAACCATCCCTGAACAGAGAGGGGGGAAATAAAATAAAAAGCATGGCCCAGACTCCTGGCTCAGCTGCCCACCTCCTCTTCCATTTTTTCTGCAACCTCATTTCCACAGGGAACAGAGTCCCCACCACCACCATTGACAGCTGGTTCTGGTTTAGATTTCTTTGCTTCATTGTCTCCCAGATGAGTGTCCTCCTCTGGTTTCCTCTGAAGACAAAATTGTTTATAAACTCCACTAAGTACAAATCAAAGTTTAAATCTTTTTGAGAAATTTAGCATTAGATGTCACTGCACATCATCTACCCAACCTCTGCTTGCCAGGCTCAGGAGAGACTCCCCAGTGCTGGGGTTTAACCAGAGCTTTGAGGCTCTGACATCCAGGTCTCAACCACAGTGACACTTTGGGTGCCAGGATCTCCAGAGCTGAGTTATCTGTAGCTACAGTCTGGCAAAGAAAGGTGCAACCACTGAGCCTGTAACAGTTCCAGGGTAGACTTAGGGCAGCTACAATATTTGAAATCACCTAAAGCAGCTCCAAATCACTCCAGGCACTCCTCAACTGACAGACCAATGGAACAGAGGCAGCAACACAAAACTTAAGAGTATCCCCTAAAGGATCTTAGTTTTTATCAGCAAAAACTTCTAGACAATACATAACACTTAAAGGAACCAAGTTCTCAATATCTGATCTCTTGAAGAGGCAGTTTATCATTACGACCAGTGTGGCTTTTACTTTTTATTAAAAGTACAACTCCCAATTTCCTTTTGGAAAGAAGGGAATCCAGCCCAGCCTGGTTGCCTGCCTTTTCCTTGGGAACTGCAGGTGACCCTGCTGCTCTTGAGGGTCCTTAGCAGAGGAAACTCTTGTTCAGGGAACACCTGTAGAAGCCACACAACTGGGTCAGATTTACAACAGTGTGGGTCAGGCAGAGTGCTGAACCACCAAGAATAGCTTCCTGGAGGCCAGATGGTTCCCAGACTGATTGGTTCCCAGTGGAAATGATTTTCATACACTACTGGTTTTACTTCCGGAGTGTTTTCCCATTATACAACTAAGTTAAGAAAAAATACATTTAAGACAAATCCTATTACACAGAGCAAGCCAGTGGTACTTCAACAAACTGCTTGTTTAACAAGTTATTTCTGGACTCACCTTTTTCCTGACTAGATGAGAGATGTCTGTTACACACTGAGGTGCACCATCAGCTCCTTTCCTTACTGGAATCTGTTACAAGACAGACATTGACACATGAGCAAACACAACCAGTAATCCTTAGAGCAGACAAGAATTAACAACGTTCATTTTAGATTAACTTACTGTGGACACAGAACCACTGTCTTCACTTTGTGCAAAACCAGATGTAGTTCCCACCTTAAGAAAAGCAGAAGAAACAGACTGTAGCAGACAATACATGTGAACTTAGTGAGATATAAAAAGGCCAAGTCCTTCACATCTCAACAGTGGATTCCGCACAGGACAGATACAATGTGTGCTCCACATTTGCCTGACCCATCATTTCCAGCCCTGACACATTAAATGCCACAGAAGCTATCAAATTCCTGTTTAGTTTGGAACAATTAGTATCAGGGATCTTAGTAAATATCCTCTTTAGATGTCAGCTGCCTCAGTTTCCTTCTCACAACCACAGCCTGGTAACACCTGTAAACAACCACCAGTCCCTGATCAAGTCTGAGCTCCTCCCATTACTGATTTACTCTAAGTTCCACTGGAAGAAAGGTTGGGTCAAAAGGAAACCACAGGACACACTCACCAGAGTTGCTTTCAGTCCTAGCTCAGCTACTTTTGCACTCTTCTGTGACTCCTTTGAATCTTCTATCTTCTCTTTAATTTCAGGAAGCAGACCCTTCAGTTCTTCTATCTCCTTCTCGTCTTCAGGGGACCCAGTGTCTGCCTTCTTTATTCGCTCAGTCAGTATTGCTGGGATGAAACAGTTATCAGGGCAAAACACCTCAAGACAAAGTAACTGTCCAGTTACCAACATCCAGAGCAACTATCAGCTATCAAACAGTTTTACCAATTCTGCTCCCGGTGTAGTCTCACCGCTTTCAGATAAAACATGACACAGCAGACAATGAGCACACCTCACTATTTTGCCTTGTGAAAACTCACTAGGCAGCTTCAGAATTCCACATACCCAGTCTCTTGTCTATGACCTCCATGGACTTCCCAAACTGCAGCACGGCCTCATCGAAGTCGCTGTTGTAGTGGTAGGCCAGGGCGAGCTGGTAGTGGCTCTCGGCCAGCAGCCGGTCATGAGCCTCCAGGTACTTCTGCTGCAGGGCCAGGCAGGCCTGGAACTCCTCTATTGCCTGCGTGTAGTTTTCTACAGGAGAAAGCCCCAAGATCTTTACAAACCTCAGTAATTATCCACAGCAGCACTATCTAAACCCTGGTTTGGTTACTCTCTGTTTTGTCACACGGATTACACAGTCTGCAAACAGAACCACCGCTGAACACAGCAGTGCTGGGCTGCTTTAGGACCACCAGGGGACAACTCTGCCTCCCCTGAGAGACTGTCTAGGCCAGCTCCTCTGGTTCTCTAATGAGTGCTTTGTCTAATTTCAGCACAGAAAACTGAGCAGCCAAGTCAAAGCAGGCACCAAATCCTCCTGGTTTACCTTCTACCAAGAACTGAAAGTAACTGGTCCCAACTGCAACACGGATCTGGAGCTAAGGACAGTGCCACCTTCCTGCCAAGCTCTCTCTGAATGTGCTCTAATGACACAACCCTTGTTCTGTAGCCCTGGCCCAGAAACCTGTTGGGTTATTTCCAATGCTTGCCCCAGAGAAAGTGTACACTTGAATTTAACAAGATTAGAATACATTTTTAAATGAAAGGCAAGTGAGTCATTACAAGGCACAAACCTGGGGTTTGCCTCCCACTCCTTTTTTCTACTGTGGAACACAAGAGTCTTTCCTGACTATAGCCTAGGATTTGGGAAGGTCTGAGAGTAAACTATTTTTATGACAATTTCAGCAAGTCTCTCAAGTTCATAAGCAAGGTTTAGTCACTTCAGAAAGAAGAACACAAGGCTAGCAATAGATAGTCTGTGCTTTTGCAGAGCAGTGGAAAAAAAAGTTTGAATAAGAAGCTCTCATATTTAAGGCACCAACCATTACTTCTAAAGCTTCTCACGTGGCTGTGACTATCATGATCTAATTTGTTCTCATCCTGACAGCCCCAACTCACATCTGCTCATTTAGAAGTACAAAACCCAGTGACAGAAAGTAGAACCAAACACTTTGCACATGAGAATTAATATTACTTACCAGATTCAATGCTAACTTCTCCTAACTTCAGATGAGCTTGAGCTGCATGGAGCTGAGCTTCTTTTGTTTCTTGTCTACAGCAAGAAGAAAAAAAGTTTTCAAATCCTGATCAGAGCATGCCACTGGCTATGCCACCCTCCAATTTACACTGAGTTTCTGAGGCATATACCCAAATTAGAACTTTAGTCTTTACCTCTTGTAAATGACTTTTGCTAACTCCAGCATGTCCCAGGCTAGCTCAAGGTTGCCAATTTCATCCTCCTCACTTTCCTGTAAAGACCAAAAGTGCACGACAGATTAAGTGACTTGGTCATAGATCACATCAAACACCACCACTAAATTCCCAACCAGTGTTACCAAGGAGTCCGTTTCTGCAAGAGGTAAACATTTCACCACTAGAAGAAAAAAAAAAAGAAAAAATATGCAGAAGAGGTTATTGCATCACCCAAGACTTTGCCTGGAGTAAAGATGTTTCAATGGAACATGAACTCGCATTGTTCTGTGACATGCTTAATTTTTTTTTCCAGAAATAACAGGGCACCAAGCACCAGTATTATCCCAAGAGTAAGATCTTGGTTAAGGTTTTCTTTAGATGCACCAAATAAAGTTGACAGTCCAGCTTTTTTTAATGAGCCTTTGAGCTTTGTTAGATTAGTCTGATAAAGGGACAGACAGTTATCTTGAATGCTTAGTGCCACTCTACAAGGCTGCAGATTTTTCCAGGCATTCTGACTGCTCCATCTCAGGTTTGAGGAGCACCACACTTCTCAAACAATTCCCACCCTAATCACAGCTTACAGGACAACCAGACAAGCAGACAATTAACTGTTCCACCCCAATCCAGTGACAGGCTGGAACAGCTCTCCCTGCCTGTCCCTGCACCACCAGGCCACGTTAGCTCACCACACAAGCATTTGTGTCAAAGCAGCTGAACAAACCCAAGTCTACAGACACAGCTGAGCAAGATGCTACAATGCAGACTAGGCCTAACAGTGGCCATTCCTGGCAATACTGGCCTTCAGAAGTATTTTCCTACACAAAACTAAATTAAACACAAATGAGCTTTTAGATGGACATAAACATAACATTTAGACCTAAACCTGCATCCTTCCATGAGCACTGGTGTCAGACCTCAGCAACCTCACCTTGTCTTCCACTGTCAATTCATTCTCCTTATCATCGTCAGCTTTATCATTTTCTTTATCTTCCTCTTCAGATTCTTCTGTTTCTAGAAGGCAAATAGATGCATGAGGGCACTTCTGGTTACTCTGCTTGCTCGACATGGAGTCAGGCAGAGCATGTTATATCCAACCCTTATCCTTCCAGTGACAGGTTAGAGGTGTGATGTAAGAAGAGCAGATACATTAAAGTCTCAGCATCAGCAGCCATCTTGCTGAAACTGTTCAGCACTGTAGACTAAAGCAGTCTGTAAGTTCAACTTCCTACCATCTACAACAGAAACTTACATAGAATTCAGTTCTCACCAATCTGTTGTCAGCTCTCACTGAAGCCACAAGATTTTGAGCAGCACTGGCCAGCTGCTAAACTTCATGCTACAGAAATTAGGTATTTTCAGCAAGATAGCTGCCAAGCTGCACACAAATTAGTCTGTTTCTGAGTTCATGATCCTCATGTCAGGTATTGAAGTGCCAGTGTTAATGAACCTCCTCTTGTGTAGTACTAACTTGACTTTTGACACTGTGCAGAAGCATCACATCATCTGTTCTACCAGCAGAAGACATTTTGGGAAAATGTGCAGTAAATGAATATGGCTAATAACTTCAGAGCACTGGCTGGTCTGTAGGCTGAAGTCATACACTTAATTCCTGCATCACAACCTCTGGCTATTCCAGAACAGAAGCTTGATTGGGGGGGGACTAGAGAGCCTGTGAACTCACTAGTCTAACTCTCAGCACACACCCACCACTGAGAGGGCCAAACCTGTGAACATGAAGACACCTTGTATAAAGGTAAACAGAAGAGATGACAGGACGCCAAGATTTAAGTAGTGGGAGGAGTTTGGAATGACACAGCACCAGGCCAGGATGTTCCAGAGGATCCTCACACTCCCAGACTTGGGGCAAAAGGCAGCAGTATGTGTGCATCAGCAGCCTCTCAGCACTGAGGGTGAGGAGCAGGTAACTACTCTTAGTTTATTTTCAGTCATCCTCTCCCCAGACACCCTGTTAGGCCACTGCTCCACCATTGAGTGTTCACTATGCTTAGCAGAACAAATCCTTCCAGGGTGCAGAACTGTTTAGTCTGAACATTTGCCACTCCTGAAGTAAGGCACTGCCTGTGAAGATGAGTTACTGACAAGCAATGCTGCAATTACAGTTCATCAAGTAACTCGTGCAACAGAAGGCACAGGTCCACTAAGGCCACAAAGTACTGCTGCAGTAAAGGGTGTAAGTCTTGCTGGGTGCAAGTCTTACTTCAACAGAGCCTGGAAACAGCTATAATAAAGCAGGGAAGCAGAGGGCAGAAGCTGGACAGCCAGAAGACTGTACTAGAGCAGCAATAAGCCTTCAGCAAATCAAGTTTAGATTTTCCAACTAAATTCTCACTAGCAATGGCCATCAGAAAGACTCAGCTGAAGAATTCCTTTCCTCCACGACAAGTAAATTTACTACTTTATGTGTTCAGCTGTTCTTGTTTTTTTGCAACCATTTTAAAGTAAAACACGGCTATTACCAGAGGCAATTGGCTTCAAGTTATGTGAAGGTTAGTGCAATACACCCAGATGCATGCAAGTGAACATCCATTCAGTATTCTCCACCAGCCTAGCCATTACTTACACATTTCACAGGGCTGTCAGTTTGCTTTCGAGTAAGACTTGCTTTGCAGTTAGTTAAGCGTTAGTCTAGAGAAACTGAGACTATTCACTATTCCTTGAAACTTTACTTGTATGTAAAGTCCTTCAAGAGCCCCTTTGCTGTGCCTTTTCCTTATTCTATGGCAAACAGAAAATTCTGAATGGAACACTTTTTACCCATTGTTAGCCAAATCCATCAAGTCATCCACCCACAAGTACTTTTTTCCTCTCAGTGTTACCTTCTCCCTCTTCCATCAGGTCATCTTTCTCTTCTTTTTCTACCTTAGCACCTTCACCCTCTTCCATCAGGTCATCTTTCTTTTCCTCTTTCTCTACCTTAGCAGCAACTTCAGCCTTTTCTTTCATGTCATTCGGCGGCTCTTTGCCCTCTGTGGGCACAGGTTCCTTTGAGGACTCTGTCTCTTTAGATTCACCTGGTTTCTCTTCTGTAACTGTCTCTACTGGCTCTTGTTTCTCTTCTGCCTTCTTCTGTTCAGTCACCTCTGCATCCCCTTCTGCAGCTTCTTTCTGCTCCACAGCAGCTGCTGCCGGTGCTTCTGCCTTCTCTTCCACAGCTGTCTCTGCCTGCCCTTCTACAGCCTCTCCCTTCTCCACAGCTGGCTCTTTTTCTGTTGCTTCTGCTGCCTGTTCTCCTGTCTCTCCCTCCTCTTCCACAGCCATTTCTCCTGCTTCAGCCTCTTCCCCAGCTGCCTTTCCCTCCTTGTCTGACGCTTCTGTCGTTCTCTCCATCTCCTCAGTTGCCTTCTCTACCTTTTCCTCAGGCACAATCTTCTGCTCTTTTTCTACTTCCTCCTCTTCCACAGCTGCCTCCTCCTCCTTCACAGGTACCTGCTTCTTCTGCTCTTCTGAAGTTTCTTCTTTTCCCACAGAAATCTCAGTCTTCTCTTCAGCCTCTTCAGGCTTTGCATCCTTATCAGCAGCTACTTTTTTGGGTTCTTCTTCTTCAATCTCTTTCATTTCAACATCCTCTTCTTTAATTTCTTTCTCAGAGAGTACTGTAGACTCTTCTGTGGACTTTTTGGCCTCTTCCTTTTCCCCCATGGCGTTATAAACCTGTTCTCTCAACTCCTCCCTTGCTTCTTCTACATGATTGAGGAAGCATAAACATTTCTTCGAGTTTAGTGATAAAGACATTAACGGGCACTGACAACACCACCCTCAAGACCCTCCAGTGTGTTGGTTTGTTACCAAGTTGGATGACGCTCCTAAAAGCTTCATTTTCCAAGTACAGGGAATTAGGAGACAACCAACATAGCTGCTTGATCTAAGCAAGTCCCTTCCCCTTCCCCAGACTGCAGCATTGCAAGCGGCCGCTCAAGCAGTGTGCGGTTGTGCAGCGATTTTAGTCACAGCTAAGCAAGAGGTGCCAGTGCTTTAACAGTCTGGATGGACAGGAATTCCTGTATCCTCTCCAGCTGCAGGCAACATAAAATAGTTACTGTTCTTGGGACTTTGTACAGAGACTCTGACCTCTGGGACTACACACACTGTACTGCTACAAGGTTACAAAAGCAGTTGGAGTCAGCGGTGAATTTTAAGAAAGCGAGTTTGAATGCAGTGTTTCAGGACACAGACACTTGGTGACCCTTTACACATGCTTTCAGTGACCAGCTTCTTGCCAATGTTTTACAGATTTTGCTCATCTTTAAGCAAGACAAAAAAAAAAATTAAACAGAAACAGAGTCCATTCAGACTGCCAAGAGTTTCAGTAGAATGATTCAGGCTACCCAAGACACCAATGGACTAAACTTGGATAATTCCAACAAGAAATCACAGCCTGGTACCTCCATGGCAGGGCAGGCAGCTTTACATACCATCAGCAGCTGGTAATGCAGAGTCATCTTCTGCTTTTTCTCCTTCTTCTTCCACCTGCACCCCTTCTAAGGCATTTCCCAGCACACCATTTTCCATTCTAAAAGGAATAGGAGTTTGTTATCCCTTGGATCTTTTAATACCATCATTTGAACTGCACAAGCTGCAATGCCACAGCCCATCCCCCCCAGGACAATCCTGTCCATGAAGGAGTGAAATCCTGTTTTACCAGACACATTTTTCACCAAATGTCAAACGGTCACCGTACCTTGCCAACTCCAGGAGAGATTTTCCATAATAAAAAAAAGCTTCTGCACACTCATCCGCTGTCTCACCATACTTTTTACCCCTACAAAAATAATAAAGAATTATTTGCCTGTGCCTGCTTTAGATTTGGATATATGAACTCGAACATTAAATATTCTTAGACAAAAGGATCACTTTCTTGGTTCATTTCCCATTGCTTTAAACAAATATTGAATGCTATTCTCAGTTAGATATGGCTCTCAAACACCCAACTGAGGAAATGAATCTGTAACCCAGACAGTGCCATTCACAGAGATTGATCAAGACTAGTGAACAAGTTACTAGAGAAGACACCTGCATAATAAACTATCAAATCCCTTTCCCTCCTTAGGAACTCTGCTGGCAATGCCTATCACAAAAGCCACCTAAACTGCCCATCAACTACAGCAGTGTCCAACTCTTGGGGGACTTTAAACAGTTTGTCCCCTCCACAGTTGCATTATAAACATATTAGGTAAAAACCCCAATCTTTCTTGCATAATCCACATCAGAACAGCCAAGCTGAAGCCCGAGCCCAGCAAAAACACACAGAACACTCTACTACTCACAGCAAGCTTGCAGCTTCCTGGAAGGCATTCACAGCAGCTGGAATATTTCCCATTACCAAGTGCTTCTGTCCCAAACCCAATAGTTTCTTTGATTCTCCATCCACATCCATACTGAAGGAAGGGGAAATAAATCAAATAAAAGATTCTGTTAGTTTTCACAGTAGTTCAGCTTTTGAAACCTAGTCTGCTTTATGGAACAGTGAGTTGCATATGTTACAGTGGTTGGAACTACCAGGTGGGATTTGTTTGGGTAAATCTGAAACAACTGATAGTTCCAATAACCAAGGGAAGACCAGCAATTTCATCCAATCACTGCAACAAGTATCAGAATCTGCTAGGACAAAGGCTGCTAAAAGATACACTTTTGGAGTTGCACACCAACACACCACAGAGCACCAGTGTTTCAGACTCCAATGCTAAATCAAGAAAAAGAAGAATAAATTCAAGTAAAAACTTTTCATAGGACAGCACGGTGCATCTGAGAAGAATGACAGATGCAAGTGTCAGTTTCAATTCAGTGCATCTCTCACAGCTTCATTTCCAGAAGGTCCAGCCCAACATCTCAGACTGGGACTAGAGGAGCTGCCCACAGAGGAATATCATCTATCACATGGCAGATGAACACTTGTGCCTCTCCAGCACTAATAAAAAACCCAAAAACTTCAAGAACAGCTGGTATTTTTGTATGCATCAGTCCCCGAAAGGGCCTTGCTGCACTAGATTTGTGCAAACCACTGGTGAGCACAGGTTTTCAGCACCTACAGCATGCATGAGAGTTAAACTCCAAGTCTAAGAACCGATTTGAAGGCTGACCTCTGCATTTCACACAGTAACTCCGGGATTTTGAGTTATTTGGTAATTGACAGTTCCAACTCCCATCTCACCTGTCTGTTTTGTCTGTGGATGTGGAAGGAGCTGCCAGTTCCTCTTCCATCCTGCAAACAGAAAACCAAATGTTCTTTTTATTCACGTTTAGAACCGGACACCCATTTCAGGGCACGAACTGAGCTCTCGCGGGGTGCGAAACCAGCACCAGGAGTCTGGACTAGAGGTGCCCAACGCCCCGAGCGGGCTCAGGCTGCTCAGCTGGGTGTTTACAGTTCGAAGGGAGGCTGCGAGGGGCTCTGTCAGGCCCTGCCCGCCGCTCCCGGGCAGACAATGGGGCCTTTCCCGCCTTCCGCCGGCCCCGCCCCCCGCCCTTGGCGCCAAACCCCGGCGGCGGCTCCTCACGGGCCGCCGGTCACGTGACCGCCCCCCGTTCCCCCCA
>WBNO01000758.1:58814-104287 GCA_013400575.1 Peucedramus taeniatus
GGGGGCGCCGCCGCGCGGGGTGCGCTGGGAACTGTAGTGCTGGAGAGGGAGGCGTGGTCCCGCGGGGCATGCCGGGAGGTGCAGTCCCGCTCCCTCAGCCCGGTTGCGGGACCCCCTCAGCCCCAGCCGGGGGGGGCCCGGGAGGCTCTGGCACCCCGGCCCCGCCTCTGCATCCGCCCTCGGCCTCTTCCAGGAGAACGGACGCCGGGTTTCTGCCCAGCTAACGCAGATGCTTGGCTCTCCCCTGGCACATGAACTCACGAGCAGACAGGGCTGACATGGCCGCTGCCCTGTCACCGCACAGCCCAGCATCGAGACCTCCAGGCTCTGCTATTTCAAGGTAAAAGTTCTCCAGCTTCAACCCCCCTCTGTCCCTCCCTGCAGGAACAGAGCTGGGAAGTGCGAGGTTCGCAGGGCTACAGCATTAATGTGCTTTTCTTGGGAATTCTCCCAGCCCAATTAGGTACTCTTGTTCAGAGAAATAACTAGAGAAAGTTAATTGGGGCCTTGATAAAAGGGGGGAAGAAAGCCTCAAAGTCATACAATGAGTACAGAATTTATTTAAACAAGCAAACATGTAAGTGAAACAAGCAAGAAAAGCCACAGTCCTTGGCAGGATGGCTGCAGTCTCCAGAGTGCCTTCAAAGTGCAATTGCTTACCCTAATAACTGCAACAAGAACCGTATTCAAAATCACCGTGTCTGAGTAGAACAATTAATGAAACCAACAGGAATTTAATTTTCCTTAGGAGAGAATGTCCAATCTAGTAACGAATCCTAAATGAGGAGCAATGGCTTCCTCCACTGAGGCAAATTCATCAGGAATTAGGAAACATTTTACAAAGGAACAGAAGTTCCTGAAATTTTGCCTGCGGTTTACAAGGAGTGATAAATGGGTGTCACTCTCTTTTTGCAGTTCAGCTGCACACTGTGAGGCCCAGGGCAGGAATTACCTGAGAAGGCTTTACACTCAAAATGAATACATAGATCTGCTACAGTAGCAAATGAGGGTATCCAAATTAAAGTGTCTAATTCTTTAACTTTTGAACTATTTGATATACAAGACTATTTTTCCAAGTGCTTGCTACTATTATGGGAAAAAAAAATAATCCTATTTAACAGGTAGAGAGGACCAAAATAAATTGTTGATGTTTCTAAGGCCACAGAAAGTGTCACCACCTGAGCACAGGTAGGTACCAACACCTCATGCCCTTTGTGCTCAGCCAGTTCATTAGGAGACTGAAACAAAAGAAAACTGTGCTTAGAGCTTGAATTCCAGCCCAAGGGTGCATCAGCACTCAGCAAATGAGTCCCTGCCAGGGGAACACCGAGACTTGGCAAGTAGGAAAACAGGCACAAAAGGCAAAGGACTCACCCCGAGTTACCAGCAGGAGACAGGAGCAGCTCTCCTAAACATCAACCAAAGACATTTTTTGGCAGCAGCCAAAAATGCAACATTAAAACATTGAGAGCTCTGACAGGTCTTTGGTCTTACTGTACAATTAGGAATTAATTTTGTGACCTTCCAGAACTCAAAAGGGACGTCTTTGGTAAAGAAACACTGGACAACTTCACGGGAAAAGCTGGATGTTTTTCTGCAAGACTTGCTGAAAAGTTCTTGTGGCTTTTGTGATAGGATCACAGCTGCTGTCAGAGCTGAAACCCAGCACTGTGACAAGCAAGAGAGAGGATTGCCCTGAAGGCCTGCTCCAGGGTCTGCTTTTATTCTGCTCAAATCTACAGGCAAATTAAAAGAAAGATAAAATTGTCAACTCTAGGTCCCAAAAGTACTATGAAGTGGATAAAAGCACTGGGCATGGCTGATTGCTTGGGTTTTAATGGATGGTTTGTGGACATAGTGCAACTGTAGCACATTCCACTTTATTCCCTGTGTAAAAAAAGTATTAATAAAGATATCAAAGTTGATGGCTGAGCAATTCTTTAGCCTTAAAAAACGTTCACACCTTCATCCTTATTTTTTTCCCTCATCATGGTAGTAACCGAACTTTTCAAAACCATTTCACAGCAGTAACGAAAGTAATTACCCAAAGTAATGCCCTAATCTGATAACGATGAGTTTGGAACTTGACTTAGACTCCATCACTCTTTATCTAATCTCCAAAAGATCTGACACCTCCAGGAGCCAGCTTGCAGTCATTGAAATAAATCCACAAACTTTGGAACAGAAGCTACAGGATCTCCAAGCAGGAGGTCATTAGAAGTAGTACATTGTAGGAAAACCCACTTGGGAAGGAGAGTTTTAATTTGGACAGTGGCAACTGTCAAAAAATTGAAAAATCGTGGCAACAATTACTTTGTGGAAGGGCAATTCGGAAGCATTACTTTAAGACCTTATTTTCCAGTAGTTAATAGGGGTCATTGAAGGGGTAGTGGGGGTGTCCAGCATCTCTGGCTACTAGCTTTCCATCCACCTGTGAAATAAACAAGACAGACTCAAGTCAGAAAGATAAAATCCATTCTTACTCGTAGTTTCAAGTTCTCCATGATTTAGATTTCTAAAACTTTGTATCCCAAAAATCTGGGAGTACATTTTTCAGCTTAAACAAGAGCTCTTCCCTCTACTCCCAAGTCCTCTTAGCCTTTCTTGAAAGAAGAGACACTTCTGTAGCCTAGAGCAAGAGTCTCTCAAGCTGCAGAGACTTGAATTAGACTAAGGATAGTTAAAAGCCTTGTGCCTTGTAGGTGTTACTGAGTAAGTGCTGCAACATGCATACTTCAAAACACTTCATTGGAGTTGGAGCCTTTGTCCCTGTTTCCATGATAGAGAATTGCTGGGCTGCCAATTTTAGAGATGGATAAGATGAAACACATTGAGAGGCTTGTTCAGGGTCATATACTGGGACATTAAGAGTGTCACTGAACTCCTTTAAGGGACATTTCCACAGAAGACCAACCTGTCCAGCTGTAGAATGGGAGCACTGAAACCAATATTCACAGATAACCAGAGGCTCAGGCTGGCCCCAAACCAGACATGGCCATGCAGAAGTCTCAGTTCCTACATCCCACCTCGAAGCATTCAGATGGACAATTTGCATTTCTGTTGCACCAAGTCCATTGCAACACCCCCAACTTCCACGTAGCTGAGGTAAAACCTCATCTGTAACTTTTGGGGAAGTTTGGGTGCATCACTGGCCCAGAGCACGCACTCCCCATGTGGCAGGCAAGCACCATCCAGCCAAAACTTAACTTAAACTAATGCCTCAATAAAAGTTATATTAGAGAAATACTTGATTTTTACACATATAAACGTGATGGTAGTGATCACTCGAAATGTTATGGGCACAGAGGAAATCACAGGGACTTCCAAACCAATTATCCACTAGCAAGTGCCCCATTAGCCTTGAAGATAAAACCTGCATTTCAAAGCGACTGGAACTCCTGCAATGAGCTGTTTAAATGAAATGAGTCACCTGGGGGCACTGCAGAGCACAGAACGAAGATGTTACACGGTGTAACACTTGACTAACGCTCCGATTAAAATAGACCTGCAATGAAGCAGTCAGCTGAAGGCAATCCTTAAAACAGGACAGAAGTGTCACAGTAGCTTCAGGTTTCCTTAAGTTCTCTTGAAAGCCAACAGCTTCCTCATGTTCCTAGAATTCATATTCTTTACTCTCCCCCCCAGTTCTGTCCCCCTGCATATTTGTCCACACAGAACAGGCAAGCATTCTTGTTCACAGCAGGCCAAGACAGCAGCTGCCAGAAGCAATGTTTCACATCACTGATTCCAGTCTACTCCAGGAATGTGAGAGAAGGAGGGGGGGATAAAATCAGCAATGAACACACCTGCAGGTCAACAGTAGCTATCTCTAAAAAAGAGATCATGATGTGCTCACTACATTCCTCCTCTCCTGGCCTGACAGTCATTTAAGTTTCACTTAAGTATATTCCTTGGCCAATTATATGTTTCCAAAAGTTTGGATTTCAGATTGGTGCAAGGTAACTTCCAAACTCTATCCACATAATGAACAGTTAAAAGTATAAAGCAAATTTAATTGTCTACATGCAGTGTAATAGCCTCCCCTCAGGCTTTAAACATACACAAGGAGAAAGAGAGTGGCACAATTTTAAGAACTTGTGGCTATAGATCAATGAAGTAAAGCCTAGAAGAACTGTCTCATCAGTTATGATAGGAGCTCTCATGTCACTGTCATATCACACTTTGAAATCCAGACACTAAGATTCATAGTGGAGATAGGCATGAAAGGTTAGACAGGAATTTTAATTCACAGTTGATGAAAATTCTTTCCAATAAGCCCAGAAGGGATGGGCAGGAGACAAAAGGGTCCATTAGAGATCTTAGAGCTACAGAGCTGTGATTTAACTCTACTCATCTTGCTTCTTCCTGTCTCGTTATCTGACAATATGGCAATATCTTTGAAGCCCAGCTGCATCACATTCACCCTTTCTCAAGCTGGATGGGCTGCCATCCAGCTTTGAACTGTATTTTATCTCTCCTTTGTGAATCCCTGTGATCTGATCAGGTCTCCCAGGTAACAAAAGCACATGAATTATCTCTGGCTCATTCAAGCCAGGTTACATTTATATGTATTTTGCAGTTTCATTAACAAAATAACTTTGTTTGCCGCAGGAGTAGCAAAACGCTTGAAAGAAACATATTGTCAGCAGCAGGTGTGCTTGTCACTACCCCTTTCACACAGATCAGCAGCTAAGCTGCTTGTTTGGTATACAGACTCCTGATCCATAAACACAGAGAGAATTTTGGCTGCAGGGATGTGAGGGTTTATATTTATGCACACATACAGTTAAAAGGATGGCCTTGAGGCTCATGTAAGCATGACAAACACTGAAAGCTGCAACACCTATCTACCCTTGATATAAGACAATCACTCCCCACACATTCACAGCTTCTTTTCTAACTTGGGCTGGTCACTGATATACTCCTAAGTATTCAAAAAACCCACAATGATAAATCCTGGAGAAAAGCTTTCCCCAAGGAATTCCTACAGCCAGCAGCCACTACTGAAGGATACTTTACAGGCAAAGCACTGAAGAGGCCAGGCTATGCCTGACAGCTCCCAAATTTGCTGAGATTTCCTGTATCTGTACAGTGCACTGTACGGCAGAGAAGGGATAAATCACTTCAGATTCATTATAGCACAACTACAGCAACTTGTTACAGTTGCCATATCTTGGCCAGTGAGGCACCAGGGAATGGCAGCAGCTTTCTGTCCTGAAGTCAGAAGCAGGACAAGAAGAAATAAAAAACACTATAAAGACATGAGATAACAAGGCATTGACTGTATTTTTTTGCAATGAGGGAAAAGGAACAAGTTTAGGTCCTTTAATGTAATAAAGGAAGACCAAGAGGACTTCAATGCTTACAAGGCAGTGTCTTCTCTAAAAACAAACTGGCATCTGCGAGCACATGAGGTAAGGGTTCATGTGACACAGTAAATTACTGATGCTAAAAGATGCTGCAGCTAATGGATTTGGGAAGAAAAATGGAACAGCCTAATCCAAACTCCTCACATTGGAGAAAGATCATTACAACAGATTCTGAAAAGGGGGACATGCAGCAGAAGGGAGGGGACAAATTCCCTCATGTGACTTCCACCATGGATGTGGAGCAGCAGCAGCACCCTGAGTGTTCATTGATCTTAGAGGTTTATGCTACAAAGTAGACAGTGACAGTTGGCACAAGGAGTACTTCTGGAGGAATGCCATGGAGCTTAGCTTGCTTGGACTTGAGAAAAACAAATCAGCAGGAGTTTGGCTGAGGAGATTCGAAGATGGGACTCTGACTTAGACACATGGGAGTCAATAATGAGAACTCAAGAGAGAGCCACCCATGTCCAAAACAGAGGACAAACATTTTCAACAAGTTGCCTTTTCTGTACCCAGCTTTTAAAAAATTCTTTCATCTTAGATACCCTAAAAAGATGCAGTGTTCTTATGAGTAAGTAGTTCTGATGGGAACACTAAAGAAACAAAACTGTAAAAATCCCAAGTGGCAGCCATATGCACATAATGAAAACTATTAGAAACACAAGAAATTTACCGTAATCATTGGCACAATGTAACGCCAGTTTTTATTCAGGCTTCCAATGTGGCTCATCTCCTCTTCTGTGAGGCTGAAGTCAAACACCTGAGAACAAAAGCCACAGGCTTTACTCAACAACCATAATTTGCCATCAGTTTGTTTTCTGCTAATAAATATGAAATTGCAATTAAACTCATAACAAACAACAAAGCAAAGGATTAAAGTCTGAGCTGTTCTCACACCTGCCAGCTCTAAGGTACTGCATAGTGCTCTGCCACTAAGGTAGAAAGCAGTGGGACTGTTTCTCACAGTAAGTGCTGCCTATTCAATAAATATTCTGTTCCCATGTAGATCTAAACCTCGAGTGACTGCAGAATTTATTGGAATTTGTTGAGATTTCTAGCAGCACACTATATGCCAGAATTCTGATTAATGGGAGTAACAGTTACATAAACAACTGTTTTGTTGTTTATGTAGAACTCCCAGAACTCCTTGCTTAAAAACAACTATGTAACCAGCCAATCTTTATGAGAAAAGATCCAAGGAGGTGATTCAGAAACATCCCTCAAGATTATTTAAAGTCAGGGTTTTCAAATAATTTCTGAAGTCTCTACTTCAGAGCAGAAGTGAACTACACTTACTCCTTCAGCATCACTGGAATGGCAGTTTGCTGGAGAAGCAGTCACCAGCCCTCACTTGCTGGATAGAGCAACTATTACTCATAAATAGGAGTCACTGAGCATAATTAGAAGACTCCCTATTTCAATAAATTTATGTCTCAAAAAAATTTAAGTAGAGATTTTTCATTTAGACCTCTACAAAGTACATTCTTTACCTCTGATAACAAGACTGTGCATGTGCACATTGCACACACACACCAAGTTGCTTAAAACACATCCTTTGTTTTCAAAAAGGATCTTTACCCTCCCTCCCCAGCATGTGCATACGTTGGTGAACAAGTATGAACCAAGTGCCTCAGCTTGCTGCTCTGCAAGTTGTAGGACAGTTTAGCAATTACTCACATGAAAAGGACATTTCTGAAACTCCTCTCCTCCATTTCAGCTTACCTGGAGATTCTGCTGAATGCGAGCAGGAGTGACACTCTTGGGAATGACAACCACTTTACGCTGCACTTGCCATCTGCAAGAGGAGGTGAGAGACTTTGTGCATGCAGTCCAAGAACAATAAGTATTTATTTTGGTTAAGTAATAATCTCTGGCAGCAGAAATGCCACTTCTGTGAAAGAAACATCTCCACAGAAGTGACACAGCCCTGTATTGTATTAGGACCTGGTGTGTCCAAACTCAAGCAAGATAGTAACAACTGAATTAATCAGAGAGGTGAAGATGTTAATGCCTTGGAACAAGCACCCAGGTTTCAACTGTTTTAAGCTAAAAACCCAAGAAACAGTCAGAAAAACATACTTAGGCATTTCAAGCAAGTTCTAACCTGACAACCACTCAGAAACTAAATGAAAACCCAGATCCCTGAAGTGCCTGTCTAGTGACTAGAGCACAAAATCTTGAACATATTCAGCTCCCTGGGTAAACTGCTACTGCCCAAGACTGTGGTAGTGACACTGATGGATACAAAGCCAGTCAAGAAAAATTAGGATAGAAATCCAATTTTAGTTTATGAGGTGCTGATCACATTCTGGGTATCACTCAGTCACCTTGTTTACCAATATCCAGTACCTGGCTATATAAAAACAAAACAGCAAATAGTTCTTCATTGCAAAGGAGGCTAATCTTTTCCTCAGCCCCTCTTCCTGGGAGTCCACCTGAGTGCAGCAGCAAACACTAGAGGTTTCAAGGAACCAGCCACATGCAAATTCAGTGGGCAGCACTCAGATGTGGTACACTGCTGCCTTAATTGTCCTACTGCTATTTCCCAGCAGAAAAAGTACTGTCCCAGACATGGCAACAGTCCATGTGAACTATCTCAGACATGGATCCCTGAATGGACCTCTCTGATCTACTCTACCTGCCCTAAGGCAGGACCAACTCTACCAGTTCTGTAAAACAAGCACCAAGTGGGGTTTGCTTTTGGCACTCCCTGTGATTTTAAACCCTCCCTGACACACTTTAAGTGGATTCCTTCTAGCTTGTATGTTTTGCTTGACTGAAGGCTGGGTCCCAAACACCACCTCTCTCACAATTATTCTGTACCTGAGGATGATCTGTGCAGGTGACTTGTTGTATTTTTCTGCAATTTTTTTGACCCCAGGTTCCTCTAGCAGCACAGGCTCATCCGGGTGTTTCCACATGCGGTCCGGAGAGCCAAGGGGACTGTAGGCAGTGACCACCAGTCCTCGTTTCTGGCAGTGAGCAATCAGCTCGTTCTGAGCTAGGTAAGGATGGCATTCCACCTATTAAAATGACCAATATGAGTGGCTACAGAACAGATATCAACGTACAATGAAAGAAACAGGAAGTCAAGCACAAAAAAACCAAACATATCACAGGAGATCATTCCAGACTCCAGAAAACCTTGAGGATAAGGTTTAAGTTAACCTTAGTAACTCAAGTCACTAACAGGAGAAAGAAGTGTCTGGTAGGCTAAGCTTATAGGAAACAAAGAACAGATCACCTAAGCTTGGTGCTGGACTTTCCCTTGGTATCAAACAGATCATCTAACAAGCAAAGAACTTCGATGCAGTAGGGATTCAACTTACTCCCTCAGAATCTTTCCTTTTTACAGACTAAATTGTTCCTCACATGGAAGATGAGCTCTTCCACAGACTGTTCATCTAAGCAGATATAAAAGCCCACAGAACATGGATGGAGGCCTCCTTTCAAATCTGCCTGGAAAGACAGCCTCTGTGCACCTGCTCCTGCAGTTGGCTGTATTCTTCCCTGCAAATAAGAAGCTGCACCTCTTGTGCTAAACACATGACATTGGTTTGCAAATTCTTCACTCTTATGGACAAATAGGAAAGGTATTTCTCTCCTTTATCCACCTTACCTGGAGCACAGCTGGCTTCACAGTAGCCACACTTAGTACATCATCGATCTGACGGCTGTTGAAGTTTGACAGCCCAATGGCTTTCACAAGACCTTTTTCCACCAGTTTCTCCATGGCCTTCCAGGTTTCCTTATAATCAATGAAGTCGTAACGCATCGTGTTATCGGGATTCTTTGGGAAGAGATTGTCCCCTCGTCTACAGCATCAAAGGTGAAGTGTAAGTACACGTACCAAATTATTTTAGTTCTTCACTCAAAGAAACCTTCCTCACAGTAGTCTTAAAAGTTTCTACATAGTCTGAAGGACAGAGTACAAAGTGAATGAATCTGTCTGTTCAATTCCATTACGTGACTTAACCTATAAGCAATTATTACACAAGACAGTCTTTCCTACATAAAGTTGTTACACAGCACTTTGAAGTACTCACCTATACAGCACTGACTACACAGAACTGATAAACCACTGTACACACAGCAGCAGCTCTTTGCACACTTTGATCCCCATAAAACAGCTGATTTAGGGAGCAGCAACTCAGAGGGTGGCTTGGAGTTGCTACCAAAGGGATCTGGGTTTAAGAGCTATCTAGGAAAAACTGTATTCAAAGGACACTGGCCTTCCTACTCCCCCCTCTGGATTCTGTGGCTGTGTCACTACTCAATACAAGCACAGATTCTCCCAGAAGTCTTGACATAAACATATTGTTTATAGGTTGGGTGTGTTTCCTTCCAATTAGTCATACCAACACATTAAAAAAAAAACAAAAAAACCACCCAAACAGACACAAAGTACCCAGTTGTGCCAGGTGACACCCCCACAGCCAAAGGGGTGAGACCTATGGCTGGTCTCTGAGCAGTCCATGCTGGGAAGGGTACCAGCAATCCCCCTGGAGGAGCCCTGCTCCATAATCACCACAGGAGACTTCTACAGTGCTCTAGCTAAGCAGTGAATGGTGTGAGAAATGGCAGTACTTGGGGACAAGGGGGGATGGTTCTTCATGTCACTGGTAAATCTAGAACCAAAAATAACTCTGAAAGCCTTATGAGCTCCCAAGTCAGAAGAGCAGCTTCATATGTCAAGAGTACTGTGAGAGTAATTTCAAGACCTAAAGGCACTGTGATTTTCATCTGGAAGTCTGTTTTAATTTTTCTGTGAATAACATTCCTTAGCTTAGCCTCTCAATGCAACAGACATTATAAATAAGCATGCATTAAAACAGTTACATAGAAATAATGAAAAACTGCAGAGGATACTGTTTCCAATAAGAAAAGAAACTGCTTTATTAGACTGTCAGTTTTGTCAAGTGTCACAATATAATCTAAATTTAAATATTAGTACTATCTAAATGTACATTATTATTTGTGTTATGTGTCATTATCAAAGCAATGTCTGATGGGGTGTTTTTTTTCAAGCAAATGAAAAGCAAACCTGTTGCACAACAGGGGGAGTTTTAACCAGCTCTTCCTCCAGACCAGTTCTAGTTAAAAACACTTCCTCATTCTGTTATGCTGAGGAATATATTTATACTTTGAGCATCTTTCATCTTATCATTAGTGTATGATATTTGTAAAATTCAGTTCATACAACTAGAAGGAGAAAAAAGATTCTCAGATTTCCAGAACAGAGGCTCCTTAAACTGAAAGGGCTTGAGTGAAGACTCCATGCAAACATTTGGCAAGGAGATTTATTCCTTTCTGCCTTTTTGCTGATTGTAGTTGGGTGGAGAAACAACTACTTCCACATCTACAAGGAAATAGAACTGTGCTTCTCATGAGATTGTAGGATAAGTGCATTTAACACTTAACTGGAAAACTTTCTTGTCTCTTATTTCCTCAAATCATAGAATCGCTGCAATTTGTGTCATAACAAGTCAATTCACTTCCAGCTCAGATACCACCATGATACTGCATGTGCTTGTCCACTCCAGTACAGTTAATAACTACAAGTGAAAAGTGTTGTCTTTATGAAGCACTTAATTTCCATTTTACACATGAGTACAACTAAGGCACAAAGCAGTTCTGGTATTTCGTCAAGGTTACCAGGTAGGCCAATGGCAGAACCAACAACAGCTGCTACACTTCCCCAGTGCCTAGATGAAGACACTAGACTGTTTAAACACCAAAAAACACCTTGCAGGCAGCATAAACAGGAAGAAATTCACAGCTCAGAAAGAACATCCTCAGGATATAACATGAGCCACTTATGTAAAACTGGTGTTTCTGCATTCTGTGCCCTTTGCATCTAGAACTTACTCAAAGGCATGAGGCCAGTGCATGAGGTACAGGTCCAGGTAATCCAGTTTCATATCTCCAAGTGTTTTCCTCAGCGCTGGCTCTACATCTTCTGGGTGGTGCTTGGTATTCCAGAGTTTTGATGTTACAAACAGGTCCTCCCTTTTAATAGCCTTCAAGAAAGGAAGGAGAGCATAATATACTGGAGCAAGTTCAGAAAGAGAATTGCAACAATTCCCCAATTAGTTTTAAAACAAAGAGAACAACTGAAGTTTTGTGGTTTATGTTTTTTTAAAAAAAAGGTAACACACGGAGCCTACAAATTAAACCTTTCAAAAATATACTGAATAGAGAAGAGCCAGAGAAATACACACAGTGGCAAGTCTTAAGGTATATCACAAAATTCTTTAGCAATTAGATTTGAAAAACATAAATTCCTTTCTAATACTCACTCTTCCAAATCTTCCAATTCAAGGGTTAAAGCCATTACTAAGTGTGATGTGGCCAAAAGAAAGATTACTCAGCTTATTCATATGTAAATTTTCAAATTTCCATTTAACAATTCACATATTCCAGGCTCAACCAGCTAACTTACTTTACTCATCACATGCTATAAACCAAGATTGCTTCTTATGGAAAGAGCATGGGAAAATAATCAGAAGATTCCCCAAACCTCTGCATTGGAGTTTCTAGGCTGTGGAAAGAACACACTAAGAACTGAGAGCCCTGTACCCCGTGTTGGAAGGGTAAGAACCAGAAATAAAACAATGGAGAACTGGTTATCTAGAAAGTATAAAATATAAAAGGGAGATCACACTGGGTAAAACAAAGCACAGAATTGCATCAGAAAGAACACCTCTCACTGTCTCATGTCTGACTTCAAAACTTCACTCAACTCTATTTTGAAGAATTTGAAATTATTAATTCCTTTGTTTCTCTCTTCCAACCATTCAGTTATTTCTGTGCTTCACACAAGGATGTTGTGTTTTAAAAAAATATATTTAAAAATTCTTTTTAAAAGAATTTTTATTCAAATTCTAGTTATAAGTTAGCTAGCTAATATGAACTGAACAAAATGCTTCCCATTGTTAGCACATCTAATAGGAAGGAATCCCTGGGGCAAGCTGAAAACAGCCTCTCTCAAGCACATAACAAAGAGATTGCCCTAAAGGCAAGGCAAGAGCAGCAGGAAAGCAAGAACAGGAAAACTTCTTTTCCCTGGGCTGTAAGGCTCTACAGGTTATCCTTCTGGCCCCTTTAGGGAATAAATTTAAGATTCCACCTCAACTCATACATAGGAATGCTTGTCACATTACACTATCCTTAGGCCTCAGACTCTTAGGTGCAGACTCTGGAGTCATCTTTATGAACCTTTCACATGCAATCACTGTTTGTAAAAAAAAATTAAAGCTCACCACATTTACTCACTCATATTTTATCTATAACAAAAAACCTACAGTTGATATTTTATCAATAACCAAAAAATTAAATTTGCTGTGGCTATCCCCCATTGCATGCTAGACTGGAAAGTCAGGGTAACTTTTCATATAAATCATGACAAATATTTTGCATTATAACTACTGATTCTGGGAATTTCAAAGTATCCAAACTGGGATACTTTGTTTGGGGAAAAGGAGCAGGAAAGGGAAAAAAACACCACCACCACAAGCATTTATTGTAGGTTCTATCCAAATATCCCTGACAATCTTTCTTCCCCATGACAGCCAGGAGGGTTCTAAGAGGAGAGAAAACTCTCTTTCATGCCTTCTCCTGATAAATAGCAAACAGCTGGGGTAGACCAGCAGGAAAAGCTACAACAACTTCACAGGGGACAGCTGGAAGTTTTGGCACAACACACAGTGAGCAGGGCAGTTCCTGTGCTTTTACCTTGTTGGGCCCAACACACTCCTGGAAGGCCTCCCCGATCTCGGCTTCGTTGCTGTAGGCGGCTGCGCAGTCGATGTGGCGATAGCCCGCGCTGAGGGCGTGTTTCACTGCCTCCTTCACCTGCAAGCACAAACACACTGCCCATGAGCCACTGCAAAGGGATGTGGCCCTGCAGAAAAGGTAAAAACGCTAAGAGACTTAGTGAGGAACACCCCCCAAAAAAACACAGACCTGTATAAGGTCATGAGATTCAAACATGAGGATCTGGAGTCTATGTGGCACTGTCCTTAGGGGGGAAGAGCAAACTGCTGGCAGAAGCCCAAGAGGAACAAGAAAATGGATCGTGCACACAGGGACAGCATGCAAGAATGCACAGGTAGAACAAATCCCTACTCTTCACTACAGTTGTTACACTTTTCTTAAATATAAAATGAGCTATAAGAAGCAGTTTTCAACTAAGTCATGGCTTAGGAAGACAGCTTTTCTGAGCTAAGTGACAAATCAACATCCGTCAAACCTGGAATATATTTCCTCTTGCCCCGTAAAGAAAGAGTCTGGCTTCTAACTCCAGAATCTCCACAGTTTGGGTTTGGTTCAGCCACTCACACTTAATTACCAAGTCAGAGCTCTTTTATGGAACATTTTTCTTTCTTGTCTCATGATTACATAACAGTAAAAGTCATGCTGCTGGGACACTCCTGATGATGCTCACAAATTTACATTTTGCTTTCAACATTGCTGAATGAAGGTGTTGCCAACAGCAACACAAGTCTTGCTCCATATTGTCACACAAAAGCCAGAATGGTTTTTGGAAACCAAGGCACTTTACTTCAAATCTGTATCTGCTTTTGAAAGCTCTAATGAAGCACAAGCACCAAATGTCTTCATATGTGGGCCTCAGATATGGAGCAAGTCTAGAAACCAGAAGGAAACACAGAATGTCAACTTTGTGAGGATTCCTAAGGAGCTTCTGAATAAAGATTTTCTATAAACGGTTATGCAAGAATGAAGAATTACTATAGTTGCCAGTGTAATCATCATCTCCCATTAGGCTGATGATCATTTAGTAAAATCTGTTTCATTTAACTTCCAGTGGACAGTTAGCATGCATCCTCTCTTACATCTGTCCTTCTAAAGTACTACAGAAAGAATAATACACCCCATCTGCACGGGATTTCTATAAACTGCACCTCACTAACTTGTCTCTCAGGACTGTGGAAGACTGTAAATTACTCTGTGTATAAGATTTGATGCAATAGGGCCATAAATGTCAAGTGAGATCACACCTGTCTTGTCATGAGATCAAAAAATACGTCCAAAAAGGGCTAGAGGGAAATTGATTTCTTTCAACTTAATCAAAGTACCAGAATTTTCAAATTTAAAGCTGACAAAATTAGTAATACCAAGCAAAGGCTTGTACAGTCCTGCTTTCAGATGCTACAAAAAGGCAATGGAGAATCAAATGTGAGAGCTCTCTCCTACTGGTGGATTTGATTTGTTTTTCTTGTCAAGAAGTGCAGTAAAAGCAGACACAGGATATTCTGACTACATTCTTTGGCATTTTGAGAGGAAAACTAGAGTAGCTCAGTTTCCCTTAGCCAGGATGACAAAGCACTTCTATTACAGCAGTGAACTCTTCCTTTCTCTAGAGGATGGTATTTACAGTCCTTATTTCACCAGACAAAGACATTTCTCAGGTCACTACAAAATCAAAGGCAGCATAATTCTGAAATCACTTGAGACATAGTAAGGGCTTTTAAGACTCAGTATCTATTCTCCAAAAAGGTGAGATTTGTGGAGAGGGACAGAAAACCAGCAATGTTCTGTGTCTGGAACCCCCTATTTCCTGTATGAGATTAATACTCTTTAATCAAACAGGCACAAAGTTTACCATAAATGAAAATAGGCACCACTCACAGAAAAACAGAGATAAAGCACTCCAAACATGTCTCTGCAAAGCAGTCAACAAGAGGCTGTATTTTTTTATCAGGATGTTTTGAGAAATTTCTAGCACAGAAGAACTGGGACTGATAATTTAAATAAGGTTTGAAGCTGAGAAGAATAATCTGCATTTGGGTAAGCTATTCCCAGCCTACTAAGACATTTCAATGTGAACTGAGAGTTCCTGTTCCACACAAAAGGCAAATAATCAAGAGGAAACATGCAAAAAAAGGCATTTTGGAGGAGAAAAATAGTAGCATATAGATGTAAGTTTTAAAAAAGTACTTTTTTAAAACAAGAAGTTCTGTATTTTTGAGATTAACTTCAGAGAGGTATAAGCATTTCACAGTAGCAGACAGAGAACAAAACCACAACAGAAGCATTTGAAGATTCATATGCATGTGGGTATTTGTTGTTGTGAAGTAAAAATAGCCAAAGGACCCTTCAAACTTTCCATATGTTCTTTAGTTTAGCCTGTCAATACTGCTGTGAAAGAAGCAATTAGTGAGTTTACTTTGCATTAGGCAAGTTGAGTCACACAGCTCAAGTGTGACTCACCAATCCATCCCCACAGAACTAAAAAGTTAGGTCTTACTAAAAGTAGGTCTGAATGGATCTTGAGATATCTTCCAGTCCATCCTCAAGGCTCACAGCTGGGCAGTGTAAATCCAGACCACTCCTACATACATTTGTCATAGCCCTTCTTGTGACAGGCAGTCTATTCCAACGCTTTGAAATCTTTATGCTCAAAGTCTTTTAGATGACTCACAAAGATGGCCCTGATGCCACCTCCCATTTCTCCCAGACATTAAATTCACAGCTTGCCCTTCGTGAGGGCTTTTCCCACATTTATAAAGTGCACAGCTCCTCTCACACCTCTCTTGACCACGTAACTGCAGATGCCTCCCACTTTCATCACAACTCACCTTTCCCAAACCTTGCACCACTGTTGCTGCTGTCTCATCAGCTGTTTCATGCCTTTCTTCAAATGGTTTGCCCCAAAACAGACACAGGTATTGCAGTTGGAGCCTCACTCTCCTTCACGTTATAGCAAAGTCCAAGGAACTACACTCCCATTTAAACATCCCAGTAAGGGACTTGCCTTGCCTCCCAACCTTTTTTTGAAGATGGATGAACACAGTATCAGTGGCAGATTCAGAAACATAATCTGTAAGTCCCCATTAATTATAATATCCATTACTAGATTTCCAGTTCTTCAATTTGCCTCTCACAAGGTTTAAAAACTAACAAGCCATCTTTATACTTCCAGGCAACACACAGTTCAAGTGACCCAGGAGCCTCTTGTGCACAGCCCCAAGCCATTATGAAGAGATTTCCACTTTTAACAGTTCAATACTACTAGGAAAGAAAAGGCTCTGACCAGCCACCCCTGCTTCCTGCAAAGCTGACACATTTTAGCAGTCCTTTTGCTGACAGGAAGTAGGAAAAAACCAAATAATCAGTGTACGTGATGTTCAGATGCACTATGACCAGAACCCAAGTGTTGCTATATCACAGTTTCTAAATATTGCAGTAAAATTGGCTAAAAAGGAACTCACACCATGAGATAAATAATGCAAATTTAAAAGGTGGTGTTCCCTAAAACAAAGGAGTTTTCCTCTTATCCTTCAAATGTTGAATTTAAGTCCCTTCTTTAACAGCAGTGAATATTTTGTGCCCCTAACCAGGATTCTCTGTATTGTCTAACAAACTTCAAGAACTAAACATTCTCCCCCGAAGCTGCAATCCTGTCACAAGACACCCTGTCTGACTGGCTTCCTGAGGTGCACTTCTCCTCAGCTTTTCCAAGGTTTCACACAGAAATACAAGCCCTGTGTCTCCCATAGAACCAGCCTCTGCCACTGCAGGTTAGGCTGCTCATCAGGTAGGGATCAATCCTCCAGGTTGAAAGCATGGCTCACTTGAGAGAAGAGAACAAAGCATTAAAGGATTACAGCTAATCCAGCTGCAATATCAAAAAGCCACAGTACTAATATTCTTGATGCTTCTGTCTGAATAGATTTTTCTTTGAACTCATTCATGCTGCCAGTTCATAAACTTCTGTACTGTGCTCCCATTCAACAGCCCTCCATCATATTCCTATGGAAACATGCAAAACAAATTTCTCTTCTAGCATTTGATCATGTAAAACACAAAACACCCTATTATTTTATGTGGACTCAATCCTATAAAACCCTCTAGCCTTTCAACATGGAATTAGATCAATTTTTTTTCCCCTATTAATATCTAGGAAACTGGGACTGCAATGACACCTTTGTACTGGACTGCTGAGATCTGTCTACAAGGTCAAGGCTTGTTTACAGTCAGGAACAGCAGTAATAAAGAAATTACTCAAGCTTGGCAAGGGAAAGAATTACAATCTGCAGAATATTTACCCGAAATAATTTAAAAGCCATCCATTTCCACACTTGCTTCTAATATGGCCCTTGAACAAAAAAGTTGTTGATAAATAGCCTCTACTTGGGAAACAGCTAAACCAAATTTAATCAATGTTAATTCTTCTGCTTCTCTGGGTTTTTGGCCCCTAGTCTTTAATTCATAATAGCAGTTATTATCCCTGAACTACATCATGTCTTTTTAAGGGCAAATCATCTGGACACTGCCAAATTTCTGTTATGCCCCTGAATTTTCAAAAGTGGTAAGCAGAAATTCATTTATTCCATAGGAATAGCAGCAACTTCTGTAACTCTGGCCCTTTCCATTGCACTTCCTAGATTTTTGCCTTCAATACATTCTACAAGGAAATCTTTGAAGACAGCAGATATTCCAAAGAAGTGACTCCCAATGACTTCCATGGAAACCCAGAGAAGATAGCTGGATCCTGTGTGGGGTTCAGCCGCCAGAAGCACTGCTGATTATGGCAAAATCCAACTGAATTAGGTTTAAATTATGCACAAACAGGATCTGTCCTGGTTCCTTTCTAAGGCCACACGTTTCTCAGAACAATTAGTTCACAGAATAAACAACACATTCACATTTTGTTTGTTTAGTTTCAGACATTTGCTTTAGACAAAGCATATTTAACTGTTTTGAATGCAAAGCAATTCATCCATTAAGTTTGTGCATGTTAACAAACTTAATCTGCTGTCATTTGATGTTTTAAGTGGCAAAGCTGCACATTCACCCTTTTCCTCATTTAAGAGGTTGACTGAGTTCTCACACCAACTCAGCTTCCACATTAGTACAACTCCTATTCCCAATAGATCCACTGTCCTGACAGTTGTTTGGACAGGAAAACCCACAGTAAAATGGCCCTGAATAGATTTAATTTTCATAGCTTGTTTCCCACCTTTTCCTCTAGCTAGCACAAGAGAATTGCATGTTTTGAGAAGAGTTTTAACTTTCCCTCTCAGTCATGAGCACAATGCCATCCAACATACTCCAAAAAACATCATAAAGCTCACACAAGAGTAGCAGTGAGACATCCATTTACTGCACAGACATGCAGTGGTGTGCATAATCCAGAGAAGCTGTGCATGCCCCATCCCTGGAAATGTTCGAGGCCAGGGTGGATTGACCTCTGAGCAATCTGGTCTAGTGGAAGGGTCTCCCCTTCCACTAGTAAGGGAATTGGAACTAGGTGGTCTTTAAGGTCTCTTTCAATCCAAACCATTCTGTGATGCCACAGTTCTTTGAATTCCAGCAAGGAATTCCACCAAGTAGTCAACATTACCTTTTACAGAAGTACATACAATTTCTTCCCCAAAAAATGTATCTTTTAACTAAATGAAAGAGATAAGAAAAGACAAAGGGGAGAAGCATTACAATAGCAGGCACACCGTGGAGCACACAAACATTCCCACAGACTGTTTGTAGTAACACAGAATTGTTTCCAAGTGCGGTGTTTGCCAATTCACTGCATTCAGAAGCAGAGTGAATGTCTAATGATACATGAGCCTTCTTATTCTGAAAGCAGGCTGACCTAAGCAAGTTCTTTGTTTTCCTGCTAACCATTGGCTGGCTGCTGGAACAGGACTTATTACAAGAACAACTTGAGTTTCTGCCTCCCAAAATAATCCTTTCTGCTGAGTCATCAGCCTAAGCCAGAGGGGTGTCTGGTCAGACCAGCAACCTGAGGACTTGCCAGTGGGAGAGTCCAGCACCATATTATAGAAACACCATCCATTGGTCTTCTTCTAGGTTTATGTCCCAGAGCTCCACTGCCCGAGGCCAGGGCTAACAAGTCTGAAGGGATCTTCCTTTCTGCAAGGATCTGCTGTCTTTGTGCCTTAAGGTCTTAGGCAAATACACACATACATACATTCAACTTCAGTGGACTCCAGACTAGAACAGCACAAGCAAAGGATCCAGGCCTCAGATCTGAGACCTTGCAAAAAAGTGCACAAACACACATACTAGTTGAGAGCACAGTATCCTATTGTTCCCTGCTTACTTGGCCACGGTCACTTTTCCAAGTTCCCAGTCCCACGAGAGGCATCTTCTGCCCAGTGTGGAGTGTGACGAAGTCGCATGTTGCAGGCATTTTTGCCTAAAGAACAAAAAGAAAAAGAATTTTGCAGCAATTCTTTAAGTTGCAACAATTTACCTTTTCTGCTTACAATGGCAAAGTTTTTTCATCAACAAAGGGCTTACAGTGTGCCCCAACATCCTCACAAATCTACACTTCTGCTCAAACAGTTTAAAAAAACTGCATTCAGGATGAGCTCCAAAGCTGGCTAGCTGATTTCTGTTACTTCCCAAGCTGTGCTGCATCCAAAATCCTGAATGTTATTTGTTAAAAACAAAAAGCAACAAAAATAACCAAGAGTGGAAGAATTCAATGTTAGTTACATCTGACTATGTAGGAGGAATGGATGTTTTCAGAGTTGAGCATCCTCATAGCATACTATCCCAAAATAGGTCTGCCTTCTCAGTGTTATCATTTTCCTCACATAATTAGGTCCCAGCTGATGGATGTGTTCACAGAGTTTATGTTTTCAATTTCTTGCTTAGCTTCTCAAGCCAAACTTTTGTAGATTTAACAGCAGACACTAAACAGCACACCTGTTTTTCAGAGAGACATACAAGAGCAGTTGGAGTGATCCTGACCTGAAGGCCATTGTACACCAAGGAGCTGGGGATCCCTGAAACAGTTAACCTGAGTAGGTCCAGGCTTGTCTTGTGCTGCACCTCACACTCAGCTTGGTGCTGTGGGATGCACAGGATGCTTCAGGATGAGCTCAGGAGCGACTTGTAACAGGAGTCTGCAGGTAGCTTGCACTTTGTACCTGCAATAATGCTACCTATGCATTGCCTTTATCTAAAAATGTAGGAAGCTCTCCTGCAAGCATCCTGTCTGACAGCCGAAGCGATGAATAGAAATGTTTTCCTGTAAAAGAATCCCTAGATGTTCAAATGACCAAAACAGGGTAATCCCTCTTATAGACAGGGTGTAGACACTGTGCTGTGTGAGGTCTGCTCAATGCTGCACAAGTTGGGGCACCCAGCACCTGAAGGGATGCACAGTTATCCA
This sequence comes from Peucedramus taeniatus, assembly GCA_013400575.1. Classification (NCBI taxonomy): domain Eukaryota; kingdom Metazoa; phylum Chordata; class Aves; order Passeriformes; family Fringillidae; genus Peucedramus; species Peucedramus taeniatus. Next base: position 79,353 of record WBNO01000758.1, read on the forward strand.
CACTCTCCTCTTTAATTAAAGGATTAGCTCTAGAAAACATCATTTGAGATGATAATACCTTAGAGTCTGAGTGCCTTTCTTATCAGGATTGTAATGGGCCAGCAGCTCCTGGTGCAAGACAATCATTACACTGAACTAATAGTCCTGGATTTGCACTGAGCTAAGTCCAGCTATTGGTGCTGAAGACAATCACTAGTGAGCCAAACTGCAGGTGTACTTCTGTTTTATTGGGGTAGAAGGTCAGAGAAGACAGGGTGATGGTGCCAACAGTATTCTCTTCTACTCTGAGCTTGCACAGCCATTTTCTAGCCAGCTACATGCAAGTGAGTGCTGTTCACCTGAATTTAGTTGCCTAAATAAAGACATCTTCTTGCATCAAGCAACACAACTAAAAACATAAGGCTTTTTGATTCACTTTAGCCTATAATACAAATAAGATACCAACTGCATGCTTTACACAACCATGTTATGCAATCATCTTAAAGGTAAGAGTTCAGCCCAGAAGACAAGGTACACGTTTAATCAATAACTAGCATCAGCACATTTTTAAGAACCATCTTGCTTCATGTAGCATTGGACATTAACACTGCAGAGACGTTTAAACTATAGCCTCTGGAAGAATGGAACACATCAGAATAGCAGACACTGGAAAAAAATATGTTAATTAATACTTTCCACTCAGATTCTTCCCTAAAACAAGGGATTTAGGAGAATCACACTTATGATGCTAGCATAATTATTTAGTTAATTAAAAAGCTGGAAACCTCTTCTTAGAAGGGCAGAGATAAAAACAAACATAAAAGCATGCTAATTATGGATAGGTAAGATATGGCTATGGCTTAACACCACCAACCTACTGCCACATTCATATAAAGGAATTAAAGCTCAGAGTAATTCAAGGACAGTGTAAGGCTGGGAGGATGCATCAATAACCAGAGAAATGCAAACTACCCCGGTTCATCAACCCACAGCTACAACTCGTTTTTAACCTAAAGCAAGGAGTCTTCCTACAGTAAAACAACCGCAGCTACACATGCCACTAATACATATAGATATGCAAATAGGGGCATGTTGGCAATACTTAAGTCGCTGTAACTGAACAGCTCCTGCCACACTGCTCCCCCAGAGGGGCCAGCCGTGCCCACCTGCCCCTTATCGGGGCGGCGCAGGGTGGGCCCGCCCGGCGCGGGGGGCGGTGGAGGGTGATAAGGTGGCCCCGCAGCGCTCCCGTACTCACCGCCGGTACCGACCGCTGCTGCCGCCGTTACTGAGGCTGCTGCTGCTGCCCGGCCCTTCCGCTTCCGCCGGGAACGCGCCGCGGGCTGGGGCAGCGCGGGTGCTCCTGTCGGGTTCAAATGTGAAAGTCCATCAGTGGGGGTTAAGCGGGGCTGAGCTGCCCTCACGGCTCTGCCGCCGGCAGGGCTCCCCGGAACCGACCCGTTCCCCGTAACTCATCGAGCCCCCATCACCGACCCACTCCATTTTCTCTCCGATTTGCCCCGCTGATCTCCTGTGCCCTCCCTTCCCGGTTCCCGTCGGGAAGCTCAGCCAGCCCAGCCTGGCCGCTCCCGCCGGGCGGTGAAGTGATAAATGCGATGCGCTGCACCACACGGGGGGAAGCGACAAAAGGTGACCCCGGCCCACAAATTCGACAAGAAGCGTTTGCATCTCCCCGGCTGCTGTTTGTCGCGGCCTTTTGAAGCTGATTCTACTTGTAGGAAGACCGAAAACACAAAGTTTTATTTGCAGACCTAAATAACAGGAATCCAGGGAAAGTGAAAGGCCGATTGCACTCTTTTGCTTCGGCTTTTGCGCATGAAGGTGTATAAAGAGGTCGTGCTTTCTGAGAAGCAAGTTGCTCTCCTTGCAGATGGCCAGGAGTTCATTCCCTTGTTTGCTCGGGACCGCAGTGAGATTAGAGCAGGCTCGTTCAGCTGAGTGCTTTCACTGCTGGGCAGGGACAGCCCTGCTACTGCTAAGTCAAAGCCTTGCGCTGGAGCAGACTTTGGCCCGTAATCGAGAATCAACTCGATGTGCACCCAATCTTAAACACAACTAAAAACAGATAATCAGTTTCGACTTTTACTCCAGGATTCCATCTTTACAAGCAATTTATAAACATTCAGAACTTAGAGTAAGATTAGATCAGAAATAAGGTAATTGATACCTCTGGTGGGGCTTTGAAGAGCCTGTTACTTATTTCCAGAAAGATAAATCTGCTGCAGATTCTGTCTTTGCTGTTCTGACTTGAACTGCTCAGGAGGCTTAAAGGCACAAAGGTCAATTAATCTCTTGGGTATGCATATGACCAGATTTTTCTGTTGCACAGCCTGTTTTGACAAAATAAAGGAAAGTGGAAAAAAAGTGCAAGGACAAGACAACAAGTATAAGTAACAGGAAGCAGGAAATGAAAGAATAAAGGGAGAGGAATCACTGCTGAGTTTGATTTATTTTTTATGAAAACCTTGGCAATCACATCCATTTGAAAATCCACAATCTTCAAGCAAAAGAAGATGCTTGAATTATGTAAATCTCACATATGAATATGAAAACTTTAACAAACCTCAGCCTCCGGTAATGTAATAGGGGAGTAAAAGAGAAAAGGTAAGGAAGACTAAAACGTTTTGTCACCAAAAGGCAGTAGTTATCCAAACATACAGTAATAGCCTGCTAATTGAAAAAAAAAAAAAAAAAAAGCAGAGAAGAGGTAATTTTGACATAAAAATAGAATCTTCACTTGATTCAAACAAGGAAAGCTAATATGTGCATTGTATATTTAATGATTGTTTTCATTAAAATGATTGTGCACCACCTGCTTATGCATAAATGCCCCACGGAACTTGTCAGTTGTTGAGTTGTCAGCTGACTTTCTGCACACATTAAATTAAATTGTCCCCACATGGCCAGGACTTGACTATGACTGTGCCTCTTTGTACCATGTGTATGTAGGAGGTTTGGTATATTCAGGATTCTGTGGGCTTTTGGCACATGCAGTGATGAACCCCACAGGGAATGTGTGGGGGTGTCCCAACGTGCTGGCTTTTGAGGGCATGCAGGGACTGCCTCTGCTGTGTGCTCCTGGGACATGATCAGTGTTGCCAAATCCATTACTATTCCAGCAAAGTTTATCTTATTCTGGAAATCTTTGACACTCTTACACAAAACCATTCTCAAATGCATGGAAACCCAAATGTGTGGTAATGTTCTGAAACAGGTCCAGTTTCTTTGCCTTTCTTTTTACACACAGCAGGGCATTTGTTTCTTGCACATCAGGGGCCATTCCCAACCAAGATATATGGGAGATACTGTGATCAAAATGATGGATGTGAAAGCTAGTTTGGCTCCCAGTTTGGGTAGTTTCAGTGCTCTGGCACTGCAGGGCCTGCCAACTCCTCTTTGTTGATAGATGAAGTACTTCTTGTGTCCCTGTCTGAGTGGATGGGTGCAGAGAGGCCTGCACTGGGCTCTGATGCTCCATGCTAATCAGGTACAAGCTGAGCCTGTCTGGCAGCTATTTTAACAGAACTCAACAGCACAGTTACACTGTGTGGGGAGAAAACTTCATCCTTCCAGCACCTGCGGGGGTAGACATGCCCTCTCTTTCCTGGAAAACATAATTGTTTTAATCTAAGTAGCATCCTACATCTAAAGGTTGAGAAAGGCTACAGAAACCCAGGTGTTCACTGAACAAGGAGTGGCCCTGACAATTTATTATTCCAATACCTCCAAAAACTGACGTCTGGAAAGACAAGCTCAGAAATGAATCAAAAATAATGAGGCCACAGACATATGAATGGAAAGGCAGTGCTTACAGCACAAACCTGGAACAACCTGCAGACCATAGTGGGTATATTGTGCATCTGAAAGTGTGAGAAATGAGCATAACAAGCATTAAAGGAGTCAGAAACCATGAGAAAGTCATTACTGCTTTGTCCATTGGTAAACATGCCAGAGTTGCAGTGGGACTACATTGTTCTGGAAGTTTTGATTAGGACTGTCTGACCTTTCAGGGGTTAATCTGTTCACAGGTTCATTGGCCTTTGGTGATGGGGAGGTACATACATATCTCAATATATAGACCATATATAGACCTCAATTGCGGGACCAGCACTGATGTTAAGAAGGTAAACTTCTTCCTGTAAAAGATTAAGCATGCTATAACAATAGAAGTAGATAAATTAGTTGCATGAAAGTGAGTGCAGATTTTTTCCTGAGTACATATATGTATGTTATTTGCTTTCATTATTTAAGGATTAATTTCATCTGGTCCCAAAATGAGTCATCTCTGGGTGAACCACCACATGGGTATGATCACCCAGCAACACTACACAGTGATCTTGATTATAAACATTTTAAGTTTGTTAATACTTTGTGGTTTTCTACTCATTACAATTTATAATCAAGTTTTAACAGGTATAAGAAACACAACTGTAAACTGCAAAACATATGAGTAAAAATCAGTCGGTGAACACATCACTTTTGACAGAAGCAAGAGTTTTTGTCCTTGATATGGCTTAATGGCTTTTAGTATTCATTATTTAATAAAGCTTTCACATTTAAATTCAGAATTTAGCCCTTAAAAAGTATCACACTGCTTGTTCACTCTTGGATTCAAAGACAGTGCTGATACGGAATCACTGAGGTTAAAGGTCCCTCAGAGCCGCTTCTCTACTGAATGATGCAAAACTCCCTGAAGTAACTGTATCTTCCAAGGGTTTCCATCCTGCCACTGAAGCTCAACGATTAGGCTTTAAACTAATTTTTCATCTTTCTTTTGCTGACTTGCATGACTGGGATCGGTGTTCCCATTGATGGAGAAGAATCAATGAAAGCTTTGGGAACGAGTATCAGGGAGAGGGGGCAGTGGGTAGTGCAGAGCGAGAGGATGGAGATTTGACACCGCACCTCTGTAACACTGCGAACACACTGCTCTGTTCGTGAGAGGTTTCGTTTTACTTCTGTCAATGGCAAACAATTCACATGAATGACATGCCAGTCATCCCTTACTCTCCCTCAAAGTCCTGCGTACCCTCTGAGGACTTCAAATGATCATAGCTCGGTCAATTAAGGAACTAAAAATGCAATCGCTTCTTGCACCAAGCCCATAAAGCGTTTATAACCGCGGCATTGGATATTTGCACGGCACTTCCCGGGACTCTCTCCAGGGAATGAGCTGCGTTCGCTCGCACTCCGATGGCCCCGGATCTGCCAAGTCATGCTGCCCTTGCAGGCGCTGCCGCCCTCCCCTCCCCGCCGCGTCCGCTCGCGAGATCCGCGCTGCTATAAAGGGGGCGGCGCGGCGGGGCTGCGGCACTCCGGGCTGAGCCGAGCCGAGCCGAGCGCTGCTGTGTGTGCGGGACCGGGTCTGCGCTACGAGTGAGTGTGCGGGGCCGCGGGGGTTGCTGGGGGACTTTGCACAGTGTTTTGGTTTTTTTAATTTTATTTTATTTTTATGTGTTTTTTGTTACTGTTTTGGGTGGGCTTTTTGTTCGCTTTCCCCTCCCCCTCTGCGCAGATGAGCCCTTGAGCGAGGCGCGTAGGGCGAGCCCTTTCTCCACTCCTGAGGGATCGCGCTGCTGCCTTGCACCGCCGTATTCAGTTTTTCCTGGTTTTGGTTTGGGGTTTTTTTTGGCGGGGAGAGCGGGCAGATAAGTCCTTCCAACGCTCCGGCCTTTATCAGCGCTGCGCGGGGAGGAGCCGCGGGGAGGGCCCGCGGGGGGAGCGCGCAGAGCGCCTGCAGGGAGCCGAGCGGCCCCTTCCCCCGACAAGCGAGGCGGCATCTCGCTTATAAGCCTTAAAAAACCCCCAAACCCGAGCACTGGATGCGGCTCGAGGACGTGCAGGGGGTGGGTGCCCCTGTTCCAGAGCGGTGTAGCGGCGGCCTGGGCGGGGGAAAGGCTCGGAGGTCGCCTCGGAGCCCCTCGGGCACCACGCGTGCCGCGGTCCGTGCGCGATGCCCGCGGTTCGGTATCGCACCCCGACCGCGGCTGCGGTGGCCTGAGCGCATTTTTGTGACAGTCTGAAGGTGGCGGAGTGGGAGGCTGATGGTGCGTTTTGAAACGGCCTTTCGCTTTTGTTCAAGACACCCTAAAGGTATGAAATCGCTCGTGCAAGAGAGAGGCCTGGCTCATTATAATTGCAGTTTGAAGATAATTGAGGCCTTCTGCGGCCATGAGCAACAAAGATACTCTGGCCGGATTTGAGTGTATTTGATTTAAGGTGCTCATTGTACTTTCCTCCGTAATGAAAGGAAGTAACAATGATTCTGTGGTCTGCTCCTCTGCGGGTTAGGAAATGCTGTGGCTAAAAATCCGAGCAGAACACGCGCTGACCCCACACGGAATAGCAGAAGGGTTAGCAGATCACAGCGGGTGCTCTGAGGAAAGCGCATGGTTCTGTTGAAGTGTGAGGCAACCAAGGTCTTCTGGAAATATTAAAAGATTTTAATGTTACCAGAGAAAGGGGCAGTAGCTTGTAGTTTAGAAAGGGGAAGTATCAAAGATCAGTCTGACCTTGAATACCTAGTGAAATACTCCAGAGGATTGCTGATGGAACAAATATAGAAGGACTGGCATAGTACTGAGCAAAAGGATGACCTTGAGCTTGGATAACAGAAAATAATGTAATTCAGTGATAAAAACGTGGGGTCATGCACTCCAGGCTGAGCAGCTCTTGCTTATAAGCTAAAACTCTCTAGTTGGAGGCATCTCAAAATAAATACTGTGCAGTTGCTGTTCTCCTGTCTCTCTTGCAGAATTTTACTTTGAGAACCACAGCTGCATTTGTGGGTACAGGCTGCTTCACTGCATCCTATAAATGATCGCTAGTTTTGGCCACCACGATCTCTCCCAGTCTGCTCCGGTTAAAGACTAAAAACCCTTGGATGAACATAGGGATAAGGAGCTTTGTGGCACAGTGAGAAATGCTGAATGTGTGGGCACTTCTCAAAATGAAAACTGAGAGGTGGATCATTACTGTCAGCGTGTGCGAGAGAAACTTGCAAAAGCAAAACCATCGCTGAAAAGGCTAGGTGTGGGTTCAAAGCTTAATGTTTGACTTGTGGGCTAGTTCTCCAGGAAAAAAGTGGCTGGCAAGAGGGAAGGAGCCAAGAAATGAGGTGCTCTCAACCTTTTTTAGAACGGACTTGATGCCTTGCAGGCAGAACTTGGAACAATCCTTGGCTCTTGGCTTTCCTTAGCAACATGAGACTCATGCTAACCTTTGAGGTGTTTTTTATCTCTGAGATAGCCAGTGCTGCAGTGTAGAATGTAGTGAAATAACTTCTAAGAATATTTTGTGATCTACAGAAATTAAGTTTATAGAGTTGCCTATTTGAAAGATTATGCTCTGGAAGTCTAAAGAGTTATACTGCATTCCCAGGCTGAGCAAAAATACTGCACAGGATATATTACAGATTACAAGCTTTTGGGGCAGACAGCCAGAAGTAGCATTCTCTTGTCCTTGTGTACCCTTTTATTCTTTTTAAGTAGACTTAAAGGAGAAACAACCTGGCTGTACTGATTTAGACTTGGTGAAATTGTAATTAACGTAGAATGTGATTTCCATGTGTGCCATGAGTCTTTCTGGTTGCAAATAAAAAAGGGTTGAATTGTTCACAAGGTTAAAGTGTAGTTATGCAGAGCAATGTTCCCTGGGGATTAACAGAAGTTATTTTGTTTCGGAATCAAGGGGAAGCTCAAGTTTGAGGTCTTAAATTCCCTTGTAAAATTGAACAAGGTTCTTCTCATTGAAAGTTCTAAAAAACAGACTTTCTACTCTTCCATCATGTGGAATGATCTGGTTTTCTGAGTACTAGTAAAGCTCTAGGTTAGTAGTTTCCCAGACTCTGAGCTGTTACTGGTTAGATAACCATTCCTGTATCTTTAGGAGGCCATGAGCCATACATTTTGAAGTGCTGGCAGTCTCTACAGTGGCTCAACTACCCAGATGACAAAACTCATTTAACACTTAAGCCTTGTTGCAAGACCGAGTGCTGATAAACTGTCTTAGGTGTTTAATCTAGATTGATAAGATGCTTTGAATAAATCCTTACTTCCAGGTGCAAATGTACTACCATCTAAACTGTATTGGTGTTAACTCCTGTCTAGGTTAAATCAAGATGTCTTCAGGAAAGGCTTTCATTGGAAAACCAGCTCCTGACTTTACTGCCACGGCTGTAATGCCAGATGGACAGTTCAAAGACATCAAACTCTCTGACTACAAAGGTAATTTAATATGCTTCTCTAATTACACAGATAGTCTGGCCATGGAAGGACTGGAGGGTATCTGAAGGTGCATCTTGGTTTGGTTTTGAAATGATAGTGACCACTTGGCAGTGGACTGAAGATCAGAACTTGTGCAGTGGTGGCTGCAGTATGCTTAGAGGGCTGTCAGCAGCAGGACTGTGTCCCAGCTGTGATAACTGTTACCAGTGAGCATAAAACTCCTCTAAACTGTTACCTTGCATCAGGCTCGTTGCCCTGTATCATACTGAGACTGCTGTAACATTTCCAGACTGTGGAACAGCAGCATCTTCTGTCTCACCTTTGTCAATGGAAAGTAAATTCTTTCATCTAACCAGCAAAGTTCCTTTCTCTAGAGTGCTGGAAGTATGTTTGCTTTGCCAAAAAAAGCTTCACTAAAACCAAATGGAAGGCCTGAATTAATCAAGTACTCCTGTTGATGGCTTTAGAAATACATTTCTAATGATGCTGCAGGCTACATGAGGGTGATGGGTTGGTACAGACTACTCACCTACTCAGTTAAAATGTCTCCTTGGCTGGTACCCTTTCAGATGTGTGGCATTTCTCTGTTAGGGGTCAGCCATGGGGTCTTCTGGTGTAGCATACCCAGAGCTATACTTGGAGCAGGCCTATGGGAGTAGACCCAAGAGACAAGCATTCCCTGTTGAATTTGACAGTCTGGGTTTGAGGACTTCCGTTGAGTAGGGTTTTTTTAAGGTTTTTTTTTTCCTGTGTTTTGGTGGGGTTTGTTTGTTTGCTTTTTCTTAAAAAAACTAACAGATTAACTGCTTGTACTGCTTTTCTAGGAAAATATGTTGTGTTCTTCTTCTACCCCCTGGACTTCACTTTTGTCTGTCCAACTGAAATCATTGCCTACAGTGACAGAGCTGATGAATTCAAGAAAATCAACTGTGAAGTAATTGGAGCTTCTGTTGACTCTCACTTCTGTCACCTTGCCTGGTAAGAATCAGCCTTTTGACCCAACAGACTATTCTGCCTGGCCTCAGTTCTTGCAGGAACTGAGTCCTGAGTGTATTCAAAGGCACTTGGTAAGTATTGGTAGTGCCAGGTGCTGCTGAACAGAGCTGAGCCTACTGGGCATCAGTTCTTTTGTTGCTGCACAGCAGATTGAGTATGATATTGCAGAAAGGATCTGCTTCTGTTGTACCTTGAGCCCTCAATCTGAACTGCCCATGTTTTTTAATGTGCAAACTTTTCTTCTTTTAGGGTCAACACTCCTAAGAAACAGGGAGGTTTGGGCACCATGAAAATCCCCCTGGTTTCTGACACAAAACGTGCCATTGCCAAAGACTATGGAGTGCTGAAGGAGGATGAAGGTATTGCATACAGGTAATGTGCCAGAGGTGAATGAGCTGATGAAGTTATGTTGCAATGCATGGACTTGAGAGATGAACTCAGAGCTTGTGTACACTTGAACACCTGCAGCCAGCTAAGGTTATTGGCTGTTCTAGGTGTGAGCTCCTGCAGGCTGTCAGACACTCCTACAAGGAAAGATGGTCCCTGGTTCTCTGTGGGTGCTTAGGCTTCCTGTGCTTTAAGTTAGATTCTGCTTCCCTTTGACTGCCTGCTGCTCAATGCAGGAGTCCATGCAGGTGAGCTGCAAACAGTGATAATGCAAGACCTACATAGTCATGAAAGTGATTACAGGTATTTAGTCTAGTGATCAAAGTGCAGATTAATTAAACTGCAAGTCTTTAGTCTGCTGTTCATAAAAGTTGCCAAGGGAGCTGAGCTTCTGCTAACTCTTAACCTGATGCTGGAGGACTGATGAGCTGTTGTTTGTTGTCTTTTTGAGACCATGTGTAGTTTTTTTTTAATGTGAGAATGTCTCTCCTTGGGTTTCTCTTTATTTTTTTTTTTTTTCTGCTGGTGTCTTTTTAAGTAGGAAGCACTTCTCCTGGAGGGACAGGAGAAAAGGAGAGAAGAGGGACAGGCTTTGACTTGCCTCCTGTCCCTCCTAGTTCCTTTTGGGCTTCCAGCTGCTACTGTTTCATTGCAGTTCATGCACCAAGGTGTTAGTTGCTAGGAAGAGGTCACAGTAAATGGCACAAACAGTGCCATAGTCAAATAGTGAACCTGGGGTTTTGCAACTCATGTCAGTCTAATCAGCCTTTCAAAAGCTGTGCTTAACTTCAGGGTGGTTTTTGTTTGCTTTTAGGGGTCTGTTCATAATTGATGACAAGGGGATCTTGAGGCAGATCACAATCAATGATCTTCCTGTTGGCCGTTCTGTTGATGAAACCCTCAGACTTGTCCAGGCCTTCCAGTTTACAGATAAACATGGAGAAGGTAAGAAGTGTTTTTCAGTTTAATCTTTTCTCTAAAGAACAGTATTAACTAGGCAGATTAAATCAAGGGTTACTGAAAGGTACTAAGTATATGTATCAATCTGTGCACAGCATGTAATTGTGACTGTTGAAATGCAGCTGGTTCTGTAAATCTGCTTGTTGAAGGACACCATAATGCTTTATCCTATTCCAATTTTTTATCCCCTGAGTACTTGCTCATGTTGAGATTTCACTTAAATCAATTTGGTGATGGATGTCATGTCCAGCACATAGAAGTTGTCTCTTTCAATTAGACACAGAAAATACTTGAGACAGAAATTAAGAACATGTAGTAATTTAGCCTGTAAGAGTAAGTTTGATTTAGATTCTGCTCTCAGATTTGGTAGGTTGAGACCATCAGTACTAATGTAGTGTTTTATGCAGCCTGTTAGACAAACTAAACCTAAATTTCTGAAAGTCTGCTGATCTTTCTCTTAAAATATAGTGAGGGTAAAATGGATGAGAGTCTCTGTCCCCATAGTTCAGGAGGAATAAGTTGTTTGATACTGCCAGCTTTTCTGCAGATGTGAAAGAAAAAAAAAGGCACTGCAGATAAAAAGTTAGAATCAAGTTTTGGAAACTCAAAATTGCTATGCAGGTGTTAGTAGTCTTCAGCTGTCATTAACTAATGACACATGTTGCTGCTAGTCATACTTATTGTGCTTCAGAAGTGGTAAATCAGTGGCAGGTTTTATTAAAATAAGCTGCTCTCATGACTGTGGCATATTAACATATACCATGTGAGGAGACATCCCAAACATTTCTTGATGGAGAGGTCACATGTGATGCAAATGAAGCCTTTAGGGGTTTAGTGTGCCTTTGAGTAGTCAAAACCTGGCAAAAGGTTTTCCTTTAGAACTTTAGGATTGTAGTCATATCTAAAACAGGACAGACCAGAGTAAGATGTGTAGCAGCACTCAGAAGCTGAGCGTTCTGTGGCTAAAATTGCCAGTCCTGAGTGGAGCTAGCATCCAGCATTCCATGGCAGTAAAGAAGGAACACTGTTCAAAAAATGCTGCTCAAGGAGCTGCTGGAAGTTTGAGACCATGTGACTTCTGCATTATGGTGGCTTTTTGATAGCCATGTGGAGGAGCCAGTGACAGTTGAATGCCTTTTTTCCCCTGCCCCATTCAACTGGAAGGCTGGACCAGGGTGGATTAAAGATAAAGGGAATACAGACTTGGCTGGATCCAAGGAGATAAGTGTAGTGTGCTGTTAGAGCCTTTCTGACCTGGCTGCTGGAGTTGGTGTTACCTTTGCTATCAAACTTCCCAGAAGCTTTTAAGTGGGGCTGGGAGAGGTGCTTGTGTAAAGGACCCACTGTTGCCTGGGCAGACACCTGGTTCCTTGGGTGTTACTGCCCAGTAAACAAATAGAAACGAGCAAAACACAGCATAATGTGACACTGAATGCACTATCTGTATGTTGCAAAGATCTGTACATGTTCTGAGTTGCTACTTTGCTTTAATGTTGTGTAAAACATGTTCTGCAGGTGCAGCTAGTAAGACTTAAACATTCTTATCATTTCAGTGTGCCCAGCTGGCTGGAAGCCTGGGAGTGACACAATCAAGCCTGATGTTCAGAAAAGTAAAGAGTATTTCGCCAAGCAGAAGTAAACATTCAGCCTGAGTGGAAACTAGTATGCCTTACATAAAGAGCAAGTATCAGTTACTGAACTTTGATTAAGTCATTGCATCTGAGTCAAGGGATCATGTTATAGTTATAAACAGTAACTTTTTTACTTGAAGGAAAGTTTGTCCTGTTGACAGTACCTTCATAGCAAATCCTAACGACCAGTATCTGTACATCAAGCCCTGTTGACATTAGTGACAATGCCATGTCTGTGGTTAGCCATGTGTTACATAGAGCAGTGATATCCTTTTGTAACTCTATTAAACTTGTGAAAAGAGCACACTGTCTACTGTTCTTGTATGTAGTCATCAGGAGACCTGGGAGCAGTGCAGGCTGCACTTCTGAAAGCTTTCTGTAGACATCTTGAGTCCTAAAGGCCTTTAACTACAGCTCCATTAGAATGGAGAGAAAAAGACTTGGTTTGCATGTTGAGGTAATAAAGTTCTCCTCACACTCTTCATGACTTGGCTGCTAGATGGAGGATCAGGCTGTCAGGCTTAAACTCTGGGCACTGTGGTATTGCTTGGAGCATGTGACTGACAAAGGTGAGGCACTCCTCATGCACCATGTCAACACAGTCATTCTGGCATCTACTTCAGTCAAAACTGACTGTTCATGTCCTTCCTGGGAATGCAACATTGAGTTTGAATGCTGTGTCTATGGGAGTGGAATACTGGGCTTTCTGAAAAAAAAACTTCCTTGGATATACAACATTTTTCCACAGTCTTTCCCACTACATGTCATGGAGGTGATAATATGCCAGTTATCCATTAGCTTGTAGTCATATGATTTGGATCAAAAGGGTGGCATTATAAAATCTGGTACTCAGGTGTGCTCAGCCTTGTCTTTACTCTTTGTATTTCAAGTGATTATGTAAAACTCAGAGCACATGACTGGCCTTAAGTTACACCAAAGCTGTGGCTGCTGTGTAGCTTCATTGTGATAGGGCTGAACTTCAAAGCTGAGGACTTGGGTAATGAGCCCTTGCCTAACAATGTAGGGGAGTTAGAGCCCTGTGATCTTCATGTACCTGTAAAGATTAAACTCTTACTGGACCTTGTAACTGACTTTAGCTCAAGTCATAAACAAGTTCTGTCCTGCTTAAAGTCAGCAACACCAAAGATGAGGCCCAGGGCTACTTATGTCACTCAAAAGTGAAAGTTGTATGCCTTGAGTAGTAAACTTGTTTTGTACAGCTCCAAAAAGTTTGTGGCAGAAGCCTTGGTACCAAATACTTCAATATCTACTAAAGTAGCTAATCCCATGAAGATATGGGAAAGTAATGTTTAGCTGGATCACTTCTGCTTAATTTTTAAAAAATCCAAAGTCTCAAGATAATAAATGAGGCCAGCTTCCCAGGAAGGCATTGATAAGTAACAGGGGCATTTATATGGTTCAAAGTAAAATGAAAATAAATGAGCATGGCTGAGTAAGAAGTTACCAAACTTTCTTTTCTAGCAAGTGAAAAGGAGTAAAGTTAGGCCTAAGCTAATGTAAAACTTACCTTAGTCGTTGTATTAGCCTTGAAATGTAAAATTAATTACAGCAGTTACTTGGAGGGCACTATGTCCCCAAGTGCCACATCTACATAGTTTTTTTAATACTTCCTGGATAATAATTGTACCACTTCCTTGGACAGCTTGTTTCAATGCCCAACCACCCTTTCAGTGAAGAAATTTACTAGTATCTGATCCAAACCTACCCTGGTGCAAACTGAGGCCATTTCCTCTTGTCTTACTGCTCATTAGTTGGGAGAAGAGACTGAACCCACCTTACTACAGCCCCCTTTTAGGTAGTTGTACAGAGAGATTTTGTAACTACTTGGTCAGCTTACCCCTGGACACAGAGGATGAAGGGGTTCTCTGATGTTCTGCTCCTGAACTTCTCCAAAAAGGGAATCTTCATGTGCCCATCCCAGGCCCTGGGAGGAAGGTGAGGGTCTGAGGGTGGTTCCAACCCCAGCAGCTGCTGTGTCCCACTGTGGCTGCTGTCAGGAGAGGTCAGAGATGCCCTGCAGCACATCTGGGCATAGGAGTGTCCTGTAGAAACACCCCTTGGGTTCATTTCTTCATCCCACTCCTCTGGTGTGAGGAATTTCCTTCACCTGCTGTAATTTCCTGTGTGACCTGTCCACCTTGAGCTCCCCCACACTGGGAGGCTACAAACTGTACCTGCTTAAGCATCACAGTCACAGGTGAGTGATGATACTGTGGAAACTGCAAACAGCCAAGAAACCAAATCCCTGTGGATTAGGAACTGTGTGCATCAAATGATTGACAATGTGAATCAATGCAATTAAACAATACTTTTTCATATTACAGCCACATGAGTCATTCCCAGGAAGTTTTGCTGTGCTGTCATTTTAATGTTCACATTACTTAGATTTCTAAGAGTACACACAAAAAAATGGGTAACAGAACTTCTTCAAACCAAGAAGAGTCTTAAGTTTATTTCTTTGTTTAAACTCTATTGATTCAGATGTAGCTTGGAATCTCCAGAAAGTGTTCAGGGGCTTACACCCCACTCCTTCCATCCTGACATTTTAAACTGGCGTAATTTTTATGATACTCAACTAGAATTTATTTAGATTTTTATTATTATAATCATTTATTGAGGTGGTTTTTTTCCATATACCAAGATGCAGATTGTATTTTCATTACAATTATGAGCTGCTTTTGCTTTCACAATCAACAGGTGCCATATTTCCCAGTGAAGTAAAAACCTCACTCAAGCAGTGCTTGAATTTGACAGGATGGGTAGCTGCCTAGTGGGATTTTCCCTGAAGATGTAAATCAGAAAGGATAGATGTGATATTTGCTATTTTTTTAATGTGTGAGTGACTGCACATCTATTTTCCTAGTTTGAGTGCTTATTATAAAGATAACCTTTATTCATTTATTTCTTTAGACTAGTCAGGTGAAGGGAAACTGAAATGTATCTTACTGTGTCTCTATCCTAGATCTCTTAATTTGTTGCTGATTGTTGTGATTCCTGGGGATTTATGTAACCATTCCTCAGCTGGACAGGGGAGAGAAAATAGTGGAAGGTTCATGGGTCAAGGTAAGGACAGGGAGAGTTCACTCACCAGTTACTGTCTAAGGCAAAACACACTTGAGAAATTGGCTTAATTTATTACCAATCAAATCAGAGTAGGATAATGAGAAATAATGAGGCAGCAGGGGAATCTGTGCTCTGGAGCACCTCCTCCCCCTCCCTCACTGACCTTGTGTCTGCACAGCAGTTCCTCTCACATTCTCCCTCTCCTCTCTGCAGCTGCAGGGTGTTGCACAATTGTCCCCCCTTCTCAGCTCAGTTATCCCAGAGATGGCTGGGATTGCCTCCCTTGGAAGCTTTGAGGAACTTCTCACAGCAGCCACTCCTGACCCCCTCTGCTACCAAACCTTGCCACACAAAACCAATACACACATTGTGCTCTCATATTATCTAGAATTAAAAAAAAAAAAAATTCCCTCATGTTTATGACAGATATTTGTAATTAAGTTTTCAGGTAATAGCATCTGTGTAGGAGCAACAGGATTTTTTTTTTTTTGAATGTATAATATAAGGCTGTGCATCAGACATAAATTCTATATATTATATATTATATCTTGGCATATATAGGATGTGATGTTCGATATTCAACATACAGAACCTAACCTTTACTAGATTTTGTACAACTTCTGAGTCAGTTATGTCAAAATTAACAACTGCATATTTATATTTAGATGCCTAGAAGAAAGAAATTGCCTCTTAGTGTTTAAAGAATTATCATTTTGTTACAAAGCAAGCTTCTCAGTAGTTTTGAAAAACAGTATAAAAAGTTACTAATGTTTAAAAGTACTATTTTCTTAACTTAAGTACTCCAGCCTTTTTATCAGGCCTTTGTGGAATATGTTACTGGATTGTCCAACAAATCAATAAAGTTCAGAGAACAAAAGCATTTTATATTTCACAGGTATTGCAAAATTATGCCCTTTGGTTAGGAAAGTTTGTTTGCAAAAGCCCCATGAGAGCAGCTTTTAGTAATGTTAAAAATCAAAATAACAGTTATGTAAAGATTATGTTAAAATACTCAGGTTTATTGTATTAATAGTCTGAAATTTTCAGTGGGTCTGGTGTTCAGTATTATATTACATGACATTACATTATATTATATTACATGACAGCAAATGTATATTCTGATGTACACTGCTTGGCAGGTAGAGAACTTAAACCAGAAATGTCTTGGTTCTAATTTGCAAAGGATGAAATGAGGGAAGTGCAGAGTAGTGGAATGCAGCACACTTGGACAATTAATTCAGAAAGTGTTAGAGCTACTACTGTCTCCTTTTTTAAAAATACAATTTAATAGTACATACAAAAAGAACACTGAACTAGGAAATCAAAGAAATGGTTTTTGCTCATTAATATAGTAGCTCTATTTTTAATCCTTGGAAAGAAAAAAACAGGAGTTTACCTTTAATATAGAGTCAAACAACTCTGCATTACCAAGGGCTCTGTGCTGCACACCCTTGGGTGGCTGCAGGAGAACAGGCTGTGAGTTGCTTGCAGTGTCCCTGAACAAGAGCTGAGCCTGTGGGAATTCTCACCACACCTAATGATGAAAGGTTTGCTTCCATGTGAAATTTGGCTCTTTCACCTGAAACTTGAATCACTGTACACATCATGGGGACACGTGTCTGAATTTAGAATGTTCCTGTGCAAGAAATGGTTTGAGCACAGATATGTGATTAAACATATGTGAAGTCATTAAGGTTGCACTGTCCTCTGACACCAAATCCAGTAGGTTTATGTTCCATATTCCACAGCAACAGATTTCTGAAATATCTGCACTGATGAATAAAACCAATATCCTTTGTCTAAAAAGGAAAAAAGTCTTCAATCTACACTTGATAAAACATCGTAGCCTAAAATTGATGTATTTCATAAAATTCACTTTTCACAACAATAAGGCAGTTTTTTACATTTTGGAAGACTGAAGCAACAGTGAATGATTCAGGAAGACTAGTCTGAACAATACTGGAAAGAAGTTTATGACATGGAATTAAAATTTAAGACTAATTCCTTAAAAGGAATAAGAGGGTTTATACATTCACAGAAAAAGCAATGATTCTGTATAAATTTAGGAAACACAGAAAAATCCCTCTACTCCTTCTGTAATCCAGTTAAAGGAATTTTCCTATCCCATGGTTTGCTCTACATGAGGGAAAAAGCCCCAAGCAACTTTGTGTAAATGTGTTTGATTTTCAGAAACTTTTCAAGGTGTTTGGGGGGAAAGAAAACATATGCAGTTATTAAAAGTAAAATTGCTTTCTCACTGAGTTATGTACAAACATCAACAAAGATAACATGGGAATTATAGATGTAATATTAATGAATGGTAGTAGCCATTTCAAATATTTGTATGCATATATAATCATATTTTGCAGATTTTGGTGTGTTACTGGAGAGATTTTAATCATTCCACTAAAATATCTCACTGCTCATTTTATGACAAAATATTTAATTCTTTCAAGTTTCCCACCATATTTCCTAAGGAATGTGAACATCTTTTTGAGTCACAGAGAGAAAAGAAAAGCTCATTTGTGTTCCTTGGTGCTCTCTGTTTCCTCCTTGAAAACCTAGAAGGGAAGTGCTCTGTTCTGTTTTCTGAAGAAAACGTGATGGATGATCTGTCACAGGATATATGATAGCACAGGAAGCCAGTGTAACAGCAAAAACCCTCTCATGAATACATTTGTCTCTTTTGGTAGATGAATTTGTGAAAGTTCAGGTTGCAGAGGTGCAGCTGTTTCTCCACTGAAGTGAGCAGCAAAACCACTTCCCTCAGAGGAAGAGTTTTGAACTGCTGCTGCTGAAGTCAGTATTCAAAGCTAATTTATGAAATATACTTTTTGCATGAGGCTTAACAGAGAGTGCTGATAGCCACACTGGCACTGACCAGTAGCTGCCACTATCTTGTTTTTTTTGAAATACATCAGTCTTAACTCAGGGGGTTTTTGATTCAATTTCAATTCAAGTCAATGTGCTTTCTCAGAAATATAACCCATGTCAAATAGTAGCTACACCAACAATAATTTTGGTCACAAATGAATAAAAGACCATTAATATTATACTGAATGAGTAAAATTATGCTTCTGATCCAGAGGAGGGCAATCTAGCCCTAAAAAAACCCAAAACAAAAACACAGCAAAAAACCCAACCCAAACCAGACTTTAAAACTCCCATCAAAACAACAAACCAGAAGAGTTCCCTGCTCTCCTAAGGCTGACTATTTTTGACTGACACCAGCACTCATTTATACAGAAAAAACATCTTTAGTTTTCCATAGCTCAGAGGAAAACAGCTTTTTTACAAGCCACTCTTTTTATGGGAGAAGGAAACAAGTCAGTATCAGGAATAAAGTTTGCCACATTCTTCTTCATGCCACAAAGAAACTTTAGTGCTTCTTATTGTACCACTGAGATGTAACTGATTCAAACTGATACCAAAAACCACCAACAGTGTATTTGGAGGTGTTTTTTCTGAGCAAAACCCCGATGGCTGCTGGGCACCAGGTTAGACTGTGCTTTGTATTGTCTGTCAAATCTTTAATTGTTATAAAAATCTCAGTTATTTTTCGGTTAATGAAGGTAAAAATAGGGAAAACATAAGGATAGTAAGAATGGTAAATGCATGAAACTATTACAAATTTGTTAATTCTCCATAAACTATTTTACTAGCTTGATATGTACTGAATACCTTGTTGCTAAAACTGAATTTAAATTCAAGTTGCTTTTAATTTCTTTTATTCTTCCTGTTCAGCACTTGAATACTCACCCTCCTGGTTACACTGAGAAAAGGAGTCTTTAATAAATGTTTAAAAATGAGGATTTAGAGGAAAACTTTTCTAAAAATATAAAATGTGATACTTGAACTAGTAAATCTATCCAGGTATTTGCAATTACTTGTTTGACATTTGCAAGGGCTGAAACTAAGAATGCCTTCACAATGCCTCAGGATCCAAGGCTGATCCATTCCTCACCATGTCTGGTCTTGTCCCAGGAGATGAGATAAGTCAAACAGGTTCTCAAACTTCAATTTTATAAGACAAAGGCCATTATACTCCAACCAGCAAGGGGAGAAAAATACTCACTGTGGATCTCACTGTGTATCTCAGTGAGCTGGTTAAGAGAAAGAAAGTAATGCCCAATCCAAGTCACTCCAAAATCCCTGTAGTAGGAATGGATATTGCTAAATATTTGCACTCTGTTCTGCCTGACACAGCTATTCCCAGAAGCACAAGGAACACGGATCTGTGACTCTGATCACTAATAGGTTTTAACCAGTAAAAATTCCAGTACTTACAGGCCTTACTTTAATGCTACTGAGGGAAAGTCTCTCAGTTAAGTTTCACTGGACTTCTGGAACTTCTGTTACTGTTACTGTTAAGATCAGAGGAAGAAATGAGAAGAGCAGGGTCATGGTGCTTGCTGTTAATGCTCTTGCTGAAATGACCTGGGAAAGATAAATCTTTATTGGACTTACTCATAATGTGATGTAGGTTTTATTTTTTATATCCCAGTGGGCCTGTGATAATAGTTTACCAATTTCTGCTAGGATAACCATTTTTTCCCAGATACTGGACTGTGTGTGTCTTAGGTAGCTCTCTCTTTTCAGGATAATAAAAACACCATGATTGATTCTCGCTTGAGTTCTCCACAAGTTAAAAAGTGCATTGTTTAAATAAAAATACTCAGTACAGAGGTTTACTTACAACTTTGTATATTTAGTAACCAAAATACCATTTGAAAAGAAATAAATTACAGAAATTGAAATGCAGTGACCATGCTAATCTGCTTAATAAATTAAGACAAAATATTAAATATTTTTAAGAAATCAATAACAAAAACATAAAATATTTTACTTTAAATTGTAATATACAAAGATAGATTTGATTCAAATCTATATTTATCCTTCTAAGAGAATCAGTATTTTGTCTTTTTTACTAATATAAACCATTAGCTCAAGCCTGTTAAATTACAGTTCAGTTTCAAAGTTCTGAAACATCAAACAAATTTGAACCAGAAGTAATTCTGTAACAAAAGAACAGATTTTAAACAAATTTCATTCTTTCATTAAATTAAACATCACAATACCTCTATCACATTCTAAGTCAGGTGTCTGCCTTAGTCAGAGATCAACAAAGCATGGAAAGCAACAAAGACTTGTTTGTAACAGCAAATGCAGTGAACAAACCCAGTGATCACAGGCTCACTACTCTGTTTACAGGGAAGCAAACTTGTTATCCTGAATTTGGATTACAATGAGTTAGTGTACAGACTATGAGCAGCTGTATCAAGCAGTGAACAATGGTGAGGGCAACCTTCATGGTGGATTCTCTGAAAGCTTTGAAGAATCCCAACATAAAAAGAAAGGGCTCAGTTCTGCAAAGTGAGTATTTCTTCATCATCATCTTGATACCATTAAAAGGAGAAAAG
Source organism: Peucedramus taeniatus (assembly GCA_013400575.1). Lineage (NCBI taxonomy): Eukaryota > Metazoa > Chordata > Aves > Passeriformes > Fringillidae > Peucedramus > Peucedramus taeniatus. The sequence continues at coordinate 100,056 of WBNO01000758.1, forward strand.
TGCCTGTCCATTTGCAGCATTGTGCTGCAGTGTAGTAAAACAACTCCCACAAAATATTATTTTAATTTATTATATTACTCTAACGAGATCTGAGCCTCAAATTGCTCAAAGATAAATTAATTCCTGATTTCCAGGTGCATTGTAGCCTCTGAACAAATATAACAGGACAAAATCATGTAAAAAATGTTGTTTCTGTCTGAACATGTTTTATCCAGCAATACAAGTAACATGAATGTCATTAATATTTCCCTTTCTTCTGTGCTTGTTTGCCTGTGCATGTGACAAGGCCTTGTGCCATGGCTTTTACATGTGTGCAGGTTTACAATCTTTGCCCCACAGAAAGCACACCAGGAAACTGTGGAGGGTGTGCTGTGTGCTGGCACTGAAAAATACTTTAAACACAAATGTGGCCTGCCTTAGAAATGGGCCATGAGAACTGTCTTTTTCAGTCAGTTATCTTAACAGGAGTAAAACCTCCAATCATATGGACATTACTCAGCATCCTTCCAAATATTCCAGTCAGTTGTTCTATAAATGCATAAATGCTTAAATGTGACCTAGGCAAGACTGTAAAGACTGGATGTCTGTTCTCTAGGGAGAGTAATGACACAGAATAATAAAATGCTGGCTACATCTAAGAAAGTACCTGCCCCAAGTTTAGACAAAATCCAACTAAGTAGTACAATGAGTGAAATTTTTTTACACGTACAAAGAATAAAACCAGAACATTCAGAAAGAAAATTCTTGAAAACAAAAGTGATTTCTCTAATGAGCAGCATGGATTTTGAAGTTTCCAGGATGCCTAAAACTACTCCCAACCAAAGGCTAATGGCACCTTACTGGACTCCCCCAAGGACACCCCAGATCAGCAGCAGCACAGAACAGACAGCTCCCACCTCCTCCAGACCCCGGAGCAGTGCTCCCCTCTTTGGGGAGCTGATGTTTGCATTGAGACTGCTCGGATTTGCCTGTCTGTATCAGCATAACCATCCTCCTTCTCCTCTTCCTCCCCCTCCTCCTCCCCCTCGGCACCGGGAAAAGCCGGTGCTCATGAGTTACCCTTTGCTGCCCTCTGCCCTCCACGGAGCCGCTTTCTCAGTGAAATGTGATTCTCTGGGCTTCCTGTGAGAGCCCCAGCAGCCGCAATCTCTCGGCTGGAGGAGTGGCAAAATAGGCTTTTTGCTCCTCCGAGTACCTTTCCTTCACTTCAATGATGTCCCTGTAGCGCCCGTCCTGCCAGTGGAAATTGAACTGCTCCAGCAGCTCAATCCTCTTCTCCTCCGTGCTCACACAGTCAACAGGGGCGGGCTGTTCCAGGAACGGCACCTGAATGGCTGGGAAGAGCAGGAGACCCCGGATAGCAAACCAGCCACCATACTTGGGATGGATACAAACGCCAAAGATCTTCTGGAAGAAAAAAAAATATCCAGGCTGCCTCACTTTGTGTCTAATCAAGGTCAGAGTTCAAAGCACCAGATGCTTCTCACTCTCCCAACCTTCTCTTGGAGTGCTGTACAGAGGAGAAGGGAAAACTTTACTGAATGTGTGGCTCGAAGCACTGCATTTCACTGCCATTTTCGTGTGCCCACACACACCTCCCTGGAATGTGGGGAGAGGTTCCTTTCTGAAAATTTATTACAGAAATTAACCACAGAGCATTTTTACCTCGGTTTGTAATGCTCTAAGCAACAGGTTTTCCTTTACACTGTCATTTATTCTTCTAAGTAGGTTTAACAGATTAAGATATTTCTCTCCATGCACATCTCCCTACTACCTTGAAGAATTTTGGAAGCTTCCAATTCCCACCTGAAACACTTTATGAACCTGTATGTGCTCTGGACTTCGTAATTTCCTGCAAGATGAACTAGTGACTAGTGAGCAAACAATCATTGTACAGTTCAATGGTTGCAGTTCAGTGATTCTTCCCAGACTGTTTCTGCCTCACCTTTTTCCCCCAAGGATCAAGCTTCACATCCTTCCTTTGGTAGTAATATGCAGCTCCAGCCACGTGGGCAGCTGTCTGTGCCAGGAACTTGGGCTTTCGGCTCGGCAGCATCTCGTAATCAAACATGACATCCACCCTCTGGTCAGGGAATTTCTGGGAAAATTTGAAAACATCAGCCCAGGCTCATGGAAAAAGCTTTGCCTCTCCACTCCTTTGCCACATCCTGCTGCTGAATTCTTTCAGCAGGTTTGAGGCTGTGGACGTGCAGCCTGTGCCTGCAGAGCTCCCTCACAGCTGCAAGATGCAATCCAGAGGCAGAACATGCAAGTAAAGCAGCCAAAGCCTGCTGATGCTCCCTCCTTCATGAATAATGCTTCACCCTTACAAAGAGCAGGGAAGGAGCCTGCAGGGCTTTCTGCTGATTATGTGCCACAGCACTGAATGGAATCGGTATTTCAGCTTCTTACCTCCTTCACACGTGATAAATGATGGGCAATGCACTGATCCACAGGATCCCTGATGATTTTTAATCGTTCTTTGTTTACAAAAGGCTTAAGGGCCTTGTCGAACATGGATGGAGTGCTGAGGACCACGAAGGCCAGTGTGTCATCTGGATAGGGGAGGTGGAAGGCTGGCTGGAGAACTGCATTGTACCACCCAACCTTGGCAAAGAAACACAAATTTCCATTAGAACACCGCTCCAGGAATGTAAAAATGTGGAAATAACTGTAGCCCCCTTCATTTGCAACCCAGATGGGCAACCTGCCCAGGGCCTCCCTTTCAAACCAAGTTGTTTTGCACACCAGGATTCACAGTTTGGGAGAGCTGTGCTGTGAGCTGTGAGATAAGAATCACACACAGCATTCAGCTCCAGTCTGCCCTTTATGCAGCTCTGCTCAGAAACCTAGAGGGAAGTATGAGCAATCAGTCTTGCCAATGCAAATCAGATTGTTTGGTTCAGATAAGGCTTTTACAGGTTTGGTTGTTTTTTTTTCTCTTATCTTGGGCAAGAAAGAAACTGGTGCTCCTGTTTTGTGTGACAAGTTGTGTGTTTTACTTCTGCAGGAAACAGTTGTGTGGAATGAAGGATGTGAAGCTCTTGGCAGTGCTAAGCCACCACAAAAAACGTTTACCAGAAGCACGTGGATTATGACACAGCCACATTTGGATATTTGATTCTAGAGCTGGACACAGTCCAGAAATGAGAGATCAAGCCAGGGCAGCAGGAAGCATGACCAGGAGGACAGGGCTCAGACCTGCAACTGCCACGTGCAGGAGGAAATGGCCCAGAGCCCCTGCACCCCACTCCTGATGCGCTGCACAGGAACATCAGCCTTTTCATAGGTTATGACAACTCCTCTCTCCTGGGCCAGGTTCAACAGCCAGAGAGATGCTGAGTAATGGAACATTAACTTTGAAAATGAAACCTACTGGTTATTCTAAATAATCAGTGAAATGATTTTGATAGTGACTCTGCAGCTGGCAGTGGCAACGTGACTGCACATCTGGAAACAGAACAAAAACCAGCTTCACTATGAAGTTTACATTCTTATATGAACCTCTGAGTTTAATCAGTTTTGTGGCTCTGAAGGTGCTGAACTGAAATGTTACAAGGAATTAGAGAGATGTGACTCTAAGCTGTGCTGGTTTCCCAGTGAACATCAGTCAGTGCACCAGGGCTGGCTGTGTCAGAATGAAATCTGGAGAGAGCTAGTTTCACTAGGGGGCTAAAAGGTTTTCCCTCTGGCAGCTACAGTCTTTTCATCTGGGTTCTGCCCCGAATTCTGCTGATGTGTTTCAGGCAAGCAGCACTGAATTTTCTGAATTCTGGAGGCACTTCTCTCATTACTTCTCTCACCACCTCATTACCTCGTACTTTTTATGCAAACAAGATCATATCAGGAAATAAAAATATGTCAGGTGACAGATACAACACTGCCGAAGGAAAGGGCACGTTTATTGCAGATTGATTTGTATTCGATGTTGCAGATTGATTTATTGCAGATTGCCCTGGGGCGGGCGAGGAAGGAGCCCTGCATTTTCAGCTGAGCAGTGGCAGAGGCTGCAGGGGCCCCTTCCGCGGGCAGAGCAGAGGTCAGAGGAGCTGGTGGGGCGCTCAGCACTCCCCCAGACCGGTGCTCCCACACTCGGATTAAAATTTAAGCTCGCCTAGAGGACTTTGCCGTTTGCTGGGGCAGATGTGTCCTTACGTAACTCCGCGCCCCCGCCGCTCAGGGGCCCGCGGCGAGGGCCGGAGCAGCCGCGGCCGCTGCGGTCACCTTGCCCC
>WBNO01000758.1:104359-129926 GCA_013400575.1 Peucedramus taeniatus
GGGCTCAGCGTGCTGCGGAGCTGCTCCGCCACGCGCCGCTCCATGGCGCCGGCGGCGGCGCGCGGGGCACCATGGGAGAGGTAGTTCCGGCCCGCCGGGACCCCCGGCGCGCATCCCCGCGTCTCCTAGGAGACGGCGCGGCGCGCAAAGGGCCGCGGGAGTTGTAGTGCTCGGCGCCCTCCCCTCCGCGCCCGCTCCCCCGGAGGGGACTCCATGTCCCAGCATGCTCAGCCGGCGCAGCCCAGCCGGGGTCCCCTCGCTGTCCCCCGCCTCGTGCCCGCCCCTGTCCCACCGCCAGGAACTGGGCCTGTTTTCCTGACCGCGCACTCTGTGGGAAAGCCCCACCTGTGCCTGTGGGAGGGCGCTGCTCGCTGAAACAGTGAGGCCTCTGTGCTGGCAATCCTTTCTCCCTCCCCTTCAGAAAGCACACGTTCCTTGCAGATTCCGTATTCCCTACCACTTGCCACGCTGTGGCAAGCCGAGCCTCAGATTTGGATCTCCTTGCCCTAATCTTTATAGCTGCTTATCACAATCTTAATAGTACTTGTGCAATGTTCTCCAGCCTGTAGTCCTGGGTCTTGTGAAGTTCAGTACACCAAATGTGCAAGTTTTTGGGAACAGAACTACGTCAGATATGCAAACTTACTGTTTTGTGGAGTTTCCTTGTATCTTCTAATATCCCAGGAGTCCCTCCTTATTATATCCTATTGGGAAGGCAGATGGATCCTGTCAGTCATGTTTAGATCTCCCTGTATTTCCAGCTTGTGAAGTTGAATCAGACCACTATGTTATTTTTTGGACTAAATCTTAAGTAGTCCTTGTACAAAATCTGTTTCTGCCCATTGAATATCTCACTCTGTGAAGTGACTGCAAGAGGAGAAAGAGCTGCAGCAGGAGCAGATCCACGAGCTATGAAGCAGTGAAAGGAAAGGCGGTGGAACCAAAGCACTGACAGCTACAGGGGCCTCTTGCACAGACCACTTCTTGTCCAGGTTTCTGAAGTCCTGCTGAAGAAACAACAAACTGAGTGAGCCTGGCACAAAGTTGCTCCATCTGCCTGCTCAACAAGGGAGCAGAAAGAGTTGGATACAAGGCAGAAAGGGCTTTGCATCTTTGATACTGGAAATAAGAGTGTTTTGCCTATGCTGGCACGCTATATGTCCAGTTCCTTTATTTTTCTCAGTTGTTCTGAGATTTTTCTGCAGGGTTTAATGCTGTGCTGGATCAGAGGTTGCCTCTGGAAAACACTTGGAAGTGGCTGTCCCCTCTCTTTCAGGCGAGCAGCCACAAAGCTCAGTCTAACAGAGCACAGTCTTACAGTTGGCACAAACTCAGGAGGGAAGTGTGGAGCCTCGCAGAGGCTGGGCCACAGCGGGTGGAGGGGACACCCCTTCAGGGAATTCGGGGACGCCCAGGTCCGTGTGTGCTGCGGCAGCGACAGGAATGTGTCACACGAGGGTGCTGCTGGCTGGCGGCTGCTCACAGCTCTGCAGGACAGAGCTCTGGGAATTGCTTCCACAGGCGCTGGGATGGCAAGCTCAGAGATGCCGGGGGCTGATCTCATCTTGCTGTTGTCCTTTGCCAGCTGTCCTTCGTACCTGCCTGTGGAGCACAGTTCATTTCCAGGTGTGCCTTTGGCTTTACTGATGCAGAAGGTGACAGATTTGCCAGCTTTGTGAGAGGGGCTCTTCCATTTCAATCCTGAACTGGCGAGGCTTGAGGCAGGTTTGACTTCAGTGTCTGCCCTCTCCTGGAGTTGATCTTTGTGCAGGCAGGGCGTTCAGTCCTTCTGAAGCTCATGAAGGGAAGGGCTGGCAGCACTGGGCCTGCCAGAGTTCACTTGGACAATGTTCTCAGATGCACAGGTGATTTTTGGGGTTGTCCTATGCAGAGCCAGGAGTTGGACTCGATGATCCTTGTGGGTCCCTGTCACAGCACATGCTGCAGTCAAGACAGCCACGATACCCAAACAATATCAGAAAGCTTTGAGCATCCCCATACAGCACAACACCACACCCCATCAGAAGGCTTCAAGCATCTGCCATTTATTGCTCTTCAGTCCAACCTTTTATTCCCCTCATCTTATATTCCTTACACCTGTGTGCCCTCTGTTTCCTTTTAGGACTGGTCAGTAACCTCAGCACTCCCTGTTCCATTCTCTTCAGTGTCACACCTGTCCTGCACTGCTTACCCACTGGGGATGAGGCTCCATTGCATCCCCACTCCCAAATACCACAAACTATGAACCTACAGGTCCCTTCCAGCTCAGTATGTTCTGTGACTCTAAATGGCAGCCTCTGGTACTGAGATGTTTGTATCCTGAGGGTTGGCAGCATCTGCTCATTGCACGTGGGCGTGGAGGATGGGTACCTGCTGTTCCCTTCACAGCTGTCCTTGGAGCTGTTCCCTGAGCCACCTCATCTGCCTTGTTTAACCAGGAGTGTTGCTGTCTCCTGCCCAGGCCCTCTGTCAGGGCGGTCTCCTTGTTGCTATTTGGACAATTCTTTACTTGCATTTTACTGCAATGGCTGAAATAACTGGTGAGTTTAAGAAGAAGTGCTCATTTGAAATGCCTGAGCTGTAATTCCTTCCCAGTTCTCCCAGCCCTCACATTCCTTTCTCCCCGATCTCGGCTGGTGGGAACTGGCTTTGTTTGTGCCTCAAACCTCTGCTAGCTTGGCCCTTGCTCTCCCCCACCCCTACCAAGGGCTCTTCCCTGCTCCCTGGAGAGAAATGAGTGACATCTCAGCTTTCTTGCTGAAGATCCTTAGATCTTTTTGGCTCTGTTTCATTTTACCCTCTGTCCAGCCCCAGCTGCCAGATGTCCGAACAGTCTCAGGTCTGGCTGAGAATTCATGTCACTGCTTCCAGCATTCTCTGCCCCCTGGCAGCTTTGTGCTACAGCAAAAAAGCATCCAGGGAATATGGTTCACTTCCCTGGGGGAAGGCAGCAATGTGTCTGTGAGGTGTCTGTGTCCCAGGTATGGCTTTGTGGTTTTTTCTATTATTAGGAAAAACACAACATTCTCATTCATCTCCCTCAGGCTAATGCTGGTATCACATGGGATGCAGTGTGATTTGGTGTTATCATGAAGCATTTGTTCAAAAAGGATCATTACTTTTCATTGTTCTCCACAACAGTAAATGACAAAGGCACAATGTTGTACTGATTGTAACAGAAGGGATTTTCCTTCTGCTTTCCACCCACAGCTCCTGAAACCTTTTTCTGACCCTGGTTAAGAACAATTGCTCTGCATTAGGTAAGAACCTAATGTGAGAGAGAGAGACTCACACAAATTGTTTGAACAGTCAGGGCAATTTGGTAACTGAAATGGAGTTAAAAGACATCCTAATTCCTTGTCTGTTTTTCTGATCTTTCTAACTCTTGACCACAAGCATATAAATGTCTATTTTTATTACTGGGGAAGTATAGGTGAACTGAGTCTGGAGGTTAATGTAGATTCATTATTAGGTTTTCTTTGATAAAAAATACTGTATCAACTTGGTGAGATGGTTTCAATAATGCAACTTCATTGCAGTTCTCCTGTAATTAAATATTGATTCCCTATTTCTGTAAAACCCTAATGCCTTCCCTTGTTATGTCACCCTCCCACCTGTTAAGCTCTGATTTCATGATACGTTGTCTGTGCTGTCAACATCAGCTTAAATGTTCCAATCTCTCTGCATTTTCCTGCCCTGGCCTCACAGCACATTGCCTCCCAAATTTCTGCCACTGCAGTTGTTGGTGTGCTGTAAATCTGATCAGGGAGCCGAGCTGGTTCTAACAAGTGCGTCATTGTTTGGGCTTTTTTGTTGGATTTTTTTTTCCCCTGAAGTGGTGTGCTTCACAGTGCTGCTGCAGGGAAAAATTGTGCTGGCACATTTGAGAGAACAATGTGATCAGGGCTAGGTGGGGAGGCAGAGGTTCTGCTGCCAGCCCATTAAAACACAACTGAATTGCTCAGCAGAGCTGCCTTCTGCTGCACGAGGCTCAGCTGTTGGGAACCCCATCAAAGTGGTGCCCACCCCATCCTCACCCCCAGGAACTGTTCCAGTAGCAGGCATTGCTAAGTGTCAAGGACTGTCAGTGTTAGCCTTCAATCAGATCTACAGTCTCTGATCTGAAGGATCAAGTGAAAAGTCTCTTCTGGAAGGAAGTAACATCCATGGCACCTGCAGGGAAACAAGAGATCACAGGAATGATTTCACTCTTGCTCCAATGTAACTAACAGGCTGGGATATGGTTTTCCAGCCTCTGGTTTAGAGATCTTATGGTAAGGTCAGGTGTCCTGCTGTCCCTTTCCAGCACAAACTGACCCCTGGAAAGGGTTTGGCATTGTGGCCATGGCTTGGAGCAGAAATGAGGTGGCTGATTCCTCGTGGTTTAAACCTGAATGATGTGGAGCTGCCTGGAGCTGTTGGTGTCACAGACAGGTGAAGTCCAATGTCTGAACATTTTTGCCAATATGTTTTCCTGCCTGTCATGGATTCTGTTTTCTGCTGCCTTGTGCCACTGCTCGTGCCCATGTAAGAACAAGAAAATGCTATTAAACTGGAATAAGAGCAGTTTCTCCATGTGCAACAGGTGTCACAAAAGGTAGGCAGAGGATACCTAGACTCAGCAAGTATATCCTTGAACTTTTGGCCTAATCTGCTGGGTTTTTTTCATTTCTTTTAGAGAGAAGCAAGAACTTGCTGAGATGGGCAGAGTGGATTTTTCCATCTTTGGCTGAGGTTTCCACCCCAGACACTTCAGCTCCACTGAGCTTTCCAGTGCCATGGAGATGGAGGTGCCTGCAGGTAAGCGTGGCTGGATCCTGCACCCTCAGGATCTTAAGAACCTGGAAGGGTTTTCTGCTGTGCTGTGGATGACAAAGCTCTGCTGTTCAGGGCATTCCAGAGGTCATACAGATGAGAGGCTCCTGCTGGGCCCAGTTTTACTGCTAGGGCTGAGTTTTAGGTGCCTGAAGGCAGGAAGACAGTACAGTTTGGAGTAGTGGCCTAGCACTTGGGCCAGATTTAAAACTTAGTTCTGAGAGCAGTATTGCTATGCCAGAACAGAGGTAACATGTGTATGCCTGTCTGTTCTTTCATCCTCCCTCCCCATGTAGTGTCAGGGTAATGAAAAGCTGCATGTGAGGGCCAATTATGATACTTATCACTTCCTCTGACAGTGCCAAGATACCATTTTTTAATGTGGCTCCATTTTTGTTTTGGTGCTGACACACAGCCAGTGAGAAGGTGAAAATTGCTCACTTCAAGAAGGTTTGCCTCTCTGTCCTTTTGGATTTATGCCTTGCTTTTAAGATATAAAACCCCCTTGTGTTTGCATTAACACTCAGCATTAAAAGAAATCAGGAACAAAGGGCTAATGTTCCTTTAAAAGAAAAAAATTCATGCCCTACTTTAGTAAGATGCTTAAGATTCTTGTGAATGGAGGCTGTAAGGCATATTAAACTGCCCTGTGTGCTGTTTTTCCAATTTACTAATCCTGCTGATTCAGACTTTACTAGCAAACCTGCTACAATTAACTGCTTTGTAGATGCAGTTGTAACATGTCAGGTTGCTGTTAGGGCAATGCCTGCAGAGCCTGCACGTCCCATCAAAGGGTTAAGCTTTTCTCTAACATTTATTCTGAAGCCCGTGCCAGGTGGGGGCTCTTATACAGAGGTTTACTGATCAAATGTTCAAGCAAACCCCCTCATTTCATAGTAAGCAGCTAGGTACCTGTTGCTGTACTATTGTAGCAAATATTTGTACACAGCAGCATCAGAAACCCTGCAGGGGTTTTTATGGCAGGGGCACCCTGGAGCTGTGCTGGCAGCTTGCCAGCCTTGGACACTTGGAACCATGGGCACCTGTTTTTATTTGAGCTTATATGGCTTGTGAGGATGCTTGTTGGTATTTCTGTTTCAGTGGGAGATAAATGAGGATGTTTTTAATAGGGTTTGTAGACCACTGCAGAGCACACTGAACCAGCAGTGCTGGAGGGGATGGGCACAGACTGCTGCTGTTCTCAGGTCTGGCACATGGGCTGAGAAGGTTGGGGAAGGATAATTCTCTGGTCTTTTGGTGTAGATTGTACACATATCTCCAGGCTGTGTTTTGAGCTGGCAGAAAGCAGTGCTGGAGAAGTGGCTAGAAATAGCTGGAGTGGTGATCTCAGCAATGACTGCCTGGGCTGGAGCTGCATGACCTTTAATGTTAACTAAAAGATGCACTCTTTACTGTCAGGAACAACTGGAAATGGAAAGGATATTGGCTTCCCTGGGTGGGCAAACTCTTCCTGACTTGTTTGTTCCCTGGATTTTCCACAAGTGGAAGCTGTGAGGTGTGGGGCTGATCCAAGGGGGGCAACTCCAGGAAGGGAAACAGCCATTTTGAGAGATCATTCACAGATTGCCCAGTCCCACACCTGAGCTGTTGCTTGCCATTTTGTGCCCCCTTGTTCAGACCTGCCCCTTCTACCCTTTCTGTGTGTTCTGCTCTTTCTCTGCAGGGGACAGGCACTGGTGCAGTGCCTGATTTGTGATTTGTCGACCAGCTTTGGCAGCTGCCAGCTGGCTTGCAGAGAGAGAGAGATGCTGTGGTGCTTGGCTACAGTGGGGGTGTTCCTCCAAGGTCAGAGAATTCCTAGATACAGCCCTCTGCTTCAGCCCTCTCCCATGGGACGGGATGTATGATCCTGTCCTCTGAGCACTCACTTGGTGGACCAGAACAAATTAAGAGAATTTAGTGTGTTTTCTCTACTAATGCCTTCAAATGTTTAGGTTTTTTTCTCCCAGTTATACTGTAAGTTTTGTGTTATGTTGGATTGTGCTTACACTGTTGGCTATCTAAAGCTCTGGGATGTAGAGCTGAGCTTGGATTGTTCCTTTTAGGGAGACTATGCACAGCAAGAACAGAACAGATGTAGAATGACCACAGATTTACCCTGTCAAGACCCAGTATGGAGCAGCTGACTTGACAAGTGCTGGTAAAATGCTTCCTCTTGTGTGCCACAAAACAGGTGGAGAAATGTTGTTATTTGAACAGAAAATTCCATGACGCTCATAAGGGGGAGGCTGCTGGTTTGTTTCATGAGAATAGAGTGCCACAGTGGCAGAAAAGGGCCCTGTGAAATTTCCTTATGTGGTTTGAATTTTTTTATTCCATTTCCCTCTGAGGTAATTTTATAATTGCTGTCTGTTGAAGGAGAAGGGAAGAGGTGAATGAATGACACCAGCTTAGACTCTGAAATAAAGGGAGCTCTTTTCCCAGTGCTTCTCTAAGTCCTTTGTGAAAACAGGCTCCCTTTCTGCTAGACAGCCACAAATAGTTTTGTCCACAGTTGCCTTCCACCTAAAAATATTGAGATCCTTTTGAAAAAGTGGGCAAAATTTCTCATCCTGCCCTTAAGATTATCAGAAGGGAAATTGACGCAATTAGCTGTGTTTATTTGTCTGTGTGATCAGAAGGCATAGCCAGGACTAGTGCAAAAGAACACTTTGCTAATTTGCAGTTGTCCCTAGTAAAATTCTTATCAGTCAGAATCAAATGAGTGTCCAAATCTGGCTGAAAGTCATGTTCAAGAACCCATGAATCTTGTCTTATTCCAAGCAGAACCTGTAATTCAGCATCGAAAGCTTCAGGAGTCTGGACATAACAGCAAATTTTAAAGAAAATACTGAACAGAGCTGACTGATCATCTCTCTTCCTACTGGTCCTAAGAAGGAGAAAGGAAACACTCTAATGCTTGTGAGAGTTGTCCTGTGGCAGCTGATGTGTACTTCTGAAAGAGAGAGGATTAAACCAGGGGAGGAGAGAAGTTACCCTGCGGGAGATTGTCAACAGATGTTCCATTGTAGTTCAAAGAGAGCTAGCAAAAGGCTTCTGCTGCAGGGATATATTAATTCTGGGCAGTTCATCACAGGGAGACCTGTTTTATGACTGGGAGGATACCTCTGGTAACTAACTGAGCTTTTTATTTGATCTGAGGGTGGGGAATCTGGTCTACCTGTAAACAGAGAGGGAACTGAACAGTAGGAACAAACATGTGCTTGTTTACTTGCAGCTGTGAGTACTGTCATTCTGACCAAGACCAAGCTGGTTTTGTGGTTCAGGGGGTTTATTTGGCTGATGGTTCATTGAATAGGAAAAAAATTACAGAGGAACTGAGGCTAGCCATTGTTAAACTGCTGGGGCATGTGAAGCAGACCTGTGTTGAGTATGTCTTTCAAGTGCACTTATTGGACAGGAAATGGGAACAGGCACAAGGAAGACTGTGCAGGCTGTCAAGCAGATTAAAAAATCGATCCCTTTATATTTAAAATGCACAAGATTATCAACCTATCTATGCTTCCTTCATGTAGTAGTTAATGATCTCTTATAAAATCTCACCAATGTTGCAGAATTAACTGTGGTGGGGGATCTAGTTCACAAGCTCTCTTTCACCAGGCACAATTAGAAGGTCCTTTTCTGGGAACTTTTAAGTGCTTTATCTTCTGACATTGTTTTGAAGTTGTGCTCTGGATGAAGGTGATTTTTTTCAGGTCTGTGAGGAAACATGACCCCTGTAGTATTAAAGTGAGGAAGAGTCTTCATTCAAATGTGTTTGGGTGGGAAACTTTGAAGCCCATTGTTATGTTACAAAGTTCTGGGAGATTAAGACAAACCAAACCACAAACAATTTTGGGAAACTGCTGGGAGACTTTTATATTTGCAGCCATGGTCTTCCAGCTTTGCATATCACTTCAGTATGTATCAGTAGGACTGAAAATTTGGCTGTTTTGTGGACAGTAAGTGCATGATTTCTGTTTTTGTTGTGGGGGATGGAAAGGAAATTATTTGAAATAAGATTCCTGCTCACTTCTGCTATGCAGTGAAGCAGAGGTAGCAAGTACATGAACATCATGGGCAGAGGCTCAGGAAGTACACTTAGAAAAACTGTCCCCCTTCCTCCATGACAAATCCACATTTATACTGATTTGATGTAGTTATAGAAAATTAAGTATAAATAATGTGGAGGTGTGCAGCCTCCTGTTTCCTTCACAGGTGTCTGGGAAATGACAGTAGGCATTTCTGTTCTCCCCGGGTATAAGAAGAACTGGCCAGTAAAATCTTCCAGGTTCTGCATAATTTCATAGCCTTCATTACTGAAAATTTACTGCTCTGCTTCCCTGGCTTGCTTCTGTACTCCTGCTCCCTGGATCAGTGGGATGCCTTTTCCATTCTGCTTTAAGTGGTAGCAAGCACAGCAGACAGACTGTTATCCATGGGAAATCCTTATGGGATGATTGGTCTTACAAGACCCACACCCTGCCTTGTCCACTGCAGTGCTCCTCGTGGCAGTTTCTCTGCCCCTGAACACCCTCTGTAGCCTTATTTACAGATTTGCAGTGTGACATGATGGTTAAATACAGTGTCTAAAGCTGAAATACAGACACTGAGACATGAAGGACAACTGAGTGGGCAGAGAAGTGGCACAAAGCACAGGTAGCCCTGCCCCATGGCACAGCAGCCCTGGGACTGTCACTTTTCAGCTTCTCAGATCCCCTTCCCTTCAAAACATGAGCCTGGAGAGAGGAGGAGGGAAGGGCAGAGGAGGCCAATGAGTCTCAAACTCTGCTTTTCTTTTACCTGTGTTTCTTTCCTTTCTATTTAACTTTAAACCCAAGTGATTTGGTTGATTCTTGGTCCCTTGCTAATTAGTAATATAATCGTGCCTTAGCCTAAGAGGCATTAAAACTAAACCCCATCAGAGGCAACAGCTGTGCTCAAGGAGAAATGCAGGAGCTGGCAACAGCTGGTTTCTGGTTCTGTCAGTTCTCTTTGCTGCACAGGAAAGGTGAAGCCCACACAAGTGGCCCATGGTCCATCTCCAAACCTGGCCACCTCAGAGGTTGCATCATGTGGTTGGAAGGTCAGAACTCAGCTGGGCAAAGGCACAAAGCTTTGTGTGTCCCAAGGGTGGATGCCTGCACAAGCCTGTCCTGCTGCTGCCTCTCCAGCTAACACAGCCCTGCCTCTCCAACAAGGCAGCTAAGCAGTTTGCTGTGCAGAGAATGAATCAGCTCTGAGTGGGTTTGGTGGTAAAAAAGCAGAGCAGAGAACACTCCAATATAAACCACCAGAATAATGCTGACTTTAGACCTGAGAAGACTGGCTTAGTTGTGGCATGTTTGTTTTGTTTTGGATGGTTGTGTTGGGACAGGACTGAAACCTCTGCAGGGTTTAGAGTTCACCCTCATGTCTTCAGATTACTCAGCAAGCACTTTGCTAGGCTATGAAGTCTTTGCTCTCTCCTTGCTCTAGATCTTCCAAGGATTTGCTTTTCTAGATTTGTTGTGGGAATTCTTTAGAAAACAACATAAGCCAAATTACCGAGTAGTTTCACTCACCACATTTTGCTTTTGCAATAGAAAATCTTTAATACAAGAGATCTATTACATGAGCTGACTGATTTTGCCAAAGTATTTTAACAGCTAGGAGACACTCTTAGCTCAGGAGAGATTCTTACCAGGTCTGTAGCAGAAGCTGGGCTTCTGAGCACTTTACCTCCCTGCGGGTCTCAGCTCTGAAGGGAGGAGTTCAAAACAGCTATAAAGCTAAACAAAAAGAAGTATGTGCCTTTCAATTTGCTTTGTCTGCTGTACTATAGAAAGAAGCATGACAGATGCTACTTAGGTTTGGATTAGGCTGGCTTTCAGGATATTTCTGTAAATAAGGTTTGGGGTTACAGTTGACAACATGAGAATATCTTCAATCAGAGGCAAAGGGAGTCTAAAGGTGTAGATTAGATTATTTGGTCTGGTGCGGTTCTCTAAGAGAAATTTCATCTGATTTAACTGTATACATATTAATCTCAGTTGACCCAGACCAGGAATGACCCTGACAAGAAGGAACACAGGCAGGGGGTGGTGTCCTTCTGAACTGTCAGAGCTATGGTTCATGGCTGTCTGGCATTTTCTAGTTATCAGCTCTGTGAGACTTTGTGCCCCAAACCGCTGCTCTTTATCTGTCACAGGATTCATTGTGATCTATAAAGGCTTTTCAGTTAGATGCTTGCAATGAAAATATGAGGACTGAGACACTTTTGGCATTTGTAACTTTATTGCAGAAAAAAAAATCCACTATCAACATATTTTACAAACGAAGTTGCACTTTGGTGTTGAGCAAGTTTTTCCTCACCCCTTTCCCCTGCACAGCAATGCATGGGAAACCAGAACAACCAGCCTCTGCCCTTTTGATTGTGTGCAGACACACTTCCCAGATATGCCAGCCTGCACCAGTTCCAGCCAGGATGGAGTTCTATTTTCCACCACTAACTTGCCAACTTTGTGCCGAAAACCAGCAGCACCCTGCCCTCCGGCAGGGGAAACAAGTCTGTAGCTAGGGAGATCTCTCAGTGCAGACAATGCTTGATACAACAGCCCTGGAGTTGTGACAATTGCTCTTCAGTTCTCATGCAATCATAGGAGAGAACCAACCCTCTTCCCTATTTTACTGGGCATCAATACACAGATGGAAGGCCAAACTGAAGCCCAACTGCACTGCAGCCATTTGGCAGCCACTCTGGAAGCAGCAGCACAGGGAGGAGGAGCTGCTGCCTTACCCAGTTCATCTATCTGACCCAGACAGGTTCTGCTCCACCTTTGGGCTTTCCAGGTAACTTGAGCTCAGCTGATGGGGAGTTTCCCCTTTCCCTACTATGACAACCAATAACAGCACTGGGAAAAAAAAGGAACTTTTGCAAGTGAGGCCTGGTATCTGTCCTTTGTGGGGTTCAGTGATGTTGCTACTGAAAGGAGAAACTGAGGCTTGTAGAGCAATGTGGCAGATAAACTCTAGCCCTTGCTGTATCCTGAGGGAGCAACTGGCTTAGTCAAAAATCAAACACTCTAGAGAAGGCATGTGTTTCCATTTTCCTGCAGTCAAATGTGAGTCAGAAAACAGGAGCAGGTGTAATTACATGAAGACTGTCATGTCACACACACTCCGGTCTTTCTGAGGCAAGGGCACCAAAAGATCCTCTGATTTACACTCAGAGGCTCTGGTCTATGGGTTTCCTTGAGAGGCCTCAAGAGCCTTGGATGCAGTCTACAGCAGTGATATTTTGAGGCAAAAGTGCAGAATCTAATCAGCATAACACCAAGAAAGGGAAGGGGAGGAAGGCACCTACATCCAGGATCTGTCCTCATGACAAGACACCAACTGGCTCAAAAGACCAACATCAGAAAGTAGAGGAGCTCTGACCTTGCATAGCACAGGAGAGAGAGCAAAGCACCAGCTTTGTACAACTTCCAGCAAGCTGCTAGAAGCAAAATGGGAGGTTCCTGAGGAAAGGCTCGTGTTAGCCCAGGCAGGGAAATGGACTTTTAATGGGCCTGGGAAAGGAGTTTACACATGTGCCAAAAGCATCAAGTGTAGGAGACAATTTTGGTGAGACCAAATTAGTGTGTCTAATTGGCAATAGACTGAGTCCTATCAAGCGTGGTTAAGCTAACTTTATGTTCAATTTCCTCCCAGCAACTTCAAAGCAACATCAAGTAGCAGGGGCACTTCTCCAGTGGCCACAAAATTGTTTTCCCTGGTTAAAGAGAATCTAGGAAGGAAGAAGTCTTTTATCCTCCTGTAGGTGTTTCAGGATGCCAATCCTGGGACTAAAGCTGAAACAGAAACAAAAAAAAAAGTGCAAGAAAACCCCCAAAACAAACAACCTTAAAAATAAAGAACAAGAGGGAGCCCAAGAGAACTGATTTCCACATCCTTGGCTTCCTCAGGAAACAGCAGTCTCCTTTGCTGGCACTGTGCTGACAGCACCAGTGTTAAGAGCCCTAGTCTGAAACACTTGCCCACCTCCTTTGAAGGCAGCAGCCACCAAGATCAACAGAAGAGATCCATGCAGGACACCATGGCAAAGGTTGTCTTGGCTAATTGGTTGCCACACCAAAAGGAGGAGACACCTCTTCAGGGCATTGCTTTGAGGAGAGCCTGGAGAAAAGGGTCAGATTTGGGCTCTGATTCGCAGCACAGAAACTTCAACACTGAGCTATTTAAAATGTCTAAAACCAAAAACCATCTGAAAAGGATCTTTCAGTTGTGTGCAAATCACAGCCCCTCATTCCTCAGCAGATCGTCTGGGACCAAGTCCTCAAGGCCTTTTCCTCTGGGCAGTAGACAGCCTGGTTGCCTAGTAGCTGTAGAGGGAGAGAGGGGTGTCCTCCATCATGTCATCCTAGAAGCAGAGAAGAGGGTGCTTTAATGAGATGTCTGCACGGTGGCATCATGGTCCCAGCCTGGGAGCCTGCTGTGCAGGCAGCACAGCCTTCTCAGCCACACTGTCACAGTGTGGCCATCTGCCCAGGCATCCACCTAAATGCTGTCACTCTGCAGCTCCTGGATCTTTGGACCGTCAGTGTCCCTCCTGCTGCAGCATTTGGAGAGAAGAGGTGTGTGCAGGAGCTGCCTGCCTGCTGCAGGGATGTGGAAAACTCTGGCTGTTGAAAACTCCACTCAGCTTGAAACAGCATCAGCTTGCTTGCTTAGCTGCAGTACTCCTCTGTTCCAGAAAGTTCAGGGAGTTATTTGCAGCTTCCCCAGAGCTAGTCCAGCCTCTGGAACCCTCATATATTTTTATATTCCCAAAGGGTCAAACACAGACAGACAGACAGACAGACAAAAAGACAACCTCCCTGGAACAGAGCATAAAATCTGCTTTGTCATAGTTACAAAGCAAATATATCAGAAAACAGGAGGAGAGGTTAGGAAGGTGTCATTTCAGGACAAGCCTGGATGGAGCTCTCCTTCCTCTCTCTAACCTCTCAGCATTCCCCTGCAGAACGAGGGGAAGGCAGAGAGCTTCTTTAGTGCCCAGCCTTGAGACTTGCTGTCTTGACTCAAACCTTGGATGGAAGGAGAGGGACCTAAGGAGGAACAGGAGCGTGCGATCAACATTGGTGCTGCTGCAAACACCCAAAGCATTGCTAACTAGTAGGAGGAGAACTGCAAAGCAGGCAGTGGCAAGCCAGCCCACGTGGGGCTGGGCTGGGGGCAGGACTCACCATGGGCAGGTCCTGCAGGCGCCGGAACTCCATGCGGTTGTGGTGCTGCCGGTATCGCAGGAAGCCCACCAGGCCCAGGATGCCCACCATGACAATGAAGACGGAGATCACGGTGATTACCAAGGGGTCAGCCCTGGCTTTACCAGCCAGACTGGGTAGCTCTGCAAGGAGACCAAGAAAGTGAGGCCAAAGGAGAGCCTTCGAGGGCTGGAACAGCAAAGCTTTGTCTTTTCTGGTTCTGCTCAGTACAACCAAGAGGCAATTTGAGGTAGCTCCAGCCCTTTGCCATGTTTTGTGAGAACAGGTACAAAACAATTACAGAATCTATTAGGCTGGAAAAGACCTCTGTGATTATCAGTCCAACCTAACACCACCTTGTCAACCAGACCATGGCACTGAGTGCCACATCCAGTCTTTCCTTAAACACCTCCAGGGATGGTGACCCCACCACCTCCTTGGGCAGCCCATTAAAAGCAGAGCATTTACCTGAATTGTCATCATCACCAATATCCAACACAGAAGTCTTCTCATGCCTGGGCTCCAATGACTGTGCCAGTGTAGGCGTGCTGGTGGGGATGGCAGCTGTGCTGGCAGACGTGGAGCTGGTCACGAGGGGTGTCACTGTCACAGTACTGGAGGCAGTGGCAAGGGACGTGCTCCGTACAGTGGAGATGGGAGCAGAGGAAGTTCTGGGCTCCACAGTGCTCTCCTCTGTGGCACCCCCAGGGCTCGTTCCTGGCTTGGTTTCAGACCTTGCTGCTGTGGGCCTATGGGTCTGCCCATCAAAGAGCCCTGACTGAGAGCTGTTGGTTGTTGCTGCAAAATAGGAACAAGCAGTTATTTCAAAGGATCCAGTGCAAGCACACTGTTCTGTGGGACTGGACAAGATGGAAGCAAGACTGTAAGAAAGACTGCTGGGACTATAGGAATAGCAGCTTATGGTCAACCCTTTGGAAAACAAGCAGGGCCTTTAGCACAGCCACAGCTGAGCCACACTATAACCCACAGTGCTTAGAAAGTGCTCTCAGTTTTCATATGTGCCAATCTGCAATGTCAGCCAACCTCAGCTGGGCACACGAGTCCTGTCCTTGGGGACAAAGGACAAGCAGACAAGCTTAAACAACTCTACACACAGCTGGGGATCACCCCAGAGCAAGACACTGGGAAAGGCCTCTCATCCCTCCTTGCAGGGAGCACAAAGGGGGCTGCCCAGGGACTGGGTAGCAGCATCCCCTGAGGCTGTGTCAGTGTGCTACAGAACAGGACCATGTGACACAAGCCAGGGAAAACAATGCAGTTGTGCATGAACACCATGCAAATCAGAGACCAATCAGTATCTGCCTTGCATTAGGGGTGTGTGACAGCCTGGAGGGCCCCAAGATGGACAAAATTGGGATTGCAGACCCTATAGCCAGTCCCCATGCTGCCCAGAGGGATATGAAGGTAGGGCAGGGTTTCCTGTGGTTGCCCAGGGATGGATGAGCTGTCACTTGTGCTTGCCCATCTCCATGTTTTAAGGGAGGGTGTGCTTCTCCAGGGAGGCTCCCATTGAGCCCCCAGCCCTGATGCCAGAAAGGCCCAGCTGGGCAGTGCTGCTAAGGCATGTTGTTTCAGATTAGCTATATGAAGGATGTCCCTGCACACAATCAATGTCCTCATCAGAAAGCAGCCAGCACAATTAACACCAGAATTAATGAGGTTTGCAAAGAGGATGCTGAACTAACATCTCTGCAAATAAGTTGCACTGAACTGGCTCTGCTTAGTGTCTCATTCCCTTCTCCCTCTCTCCAGTTAGCAGGAGAGTGCTCAGACATTTCCAGGTTGTGCATTCTTGAGGCAGGACTTTATGCACAGGCAGTAAAGGCAAAACCTCACCTGGCCCAGTGTTCAGAGGAGGGGTGGGGGTTGCACTGCTGGCATCACCTGTCTCTTCAGTTGTGCTGAAAGGCTCTGTGGCTTCATGGCTGGGCTGGTTTTCTTCCAGAGTGCTGGCAGTCAAGGTAGGGGAGGGGATTTCAGCGCTGCTGTTGACTGACAAGCTCGTGTTGTCATGCTCAGGATGTGTAACTGTGATGTCCCCAGGCCTGGCAGTGGTAGAAGCCTGCAGTCTCTCTGCCTTGGAGCCTGCCATGGGGGTGGTGGGGATGAAGGCATTGTCCACCTCTGCAGCGTGGGCCCCAGTGGCACTGGGTGTTGCAGCAGTCAGGTTTTTCTCCAGGCTTGTCTGAGGAATGGCAGTAGTCACTGGACTGAAGTCAGCGGCTTCCCTTGGCTGCTGTGAGGTGAGCATTGTGCTGGGAAAAGGTGATGGTGACACCAAGGCCTCTGCTGTCTTCTGACCCTCTGCTATGGAACAGAGAAGTTTGTCAGAGACCCCACAGTGAGAGGAGAAACAGTGGAAAGACAGAAATGGAACTTCTTTATCCCCTAAATTCCAAATCCAGCACAGATTCACACTTTGGAAAGGGATTCAAAGAGCTCTTCTGTTTTCCTGGTTTTTGAGGCAGGGACCTGTTCTAGGGGACATTTTCTTTACCCTCCTCTCTCTCAAGTCCTGTGCTGTTGTTCTCTAGAGTCAGCACCACCAATCCCTCTATCCTTGAGCAACTTTTAAACCTTTTTAGAGGATTTGTGTTTGTTAAAAGTATCACCTGAGACCTTATTCTGTAAGAAATTTAGATAAGTCTTCTTTGGCTCATTGAGAAAGAGTCAAAAGTGGTGCTGAAAAAATACAAATGAGGAAAATATGGAAGAAGACTCTCTAGCTCCCCTGGCCCAACGAAGTAGAGAAAAGTGATATTTAAAAAGACTGTGGATGGCAAAGGTAAAGCATATATTGTGAGTCAGCTTAGCAGTAGTGTAGGATTCTGCTGGAGGGAAAGGTGAAATGGGCAGCAAGAGTACACAGCTAACAGGGCTGGGGTGTGCTTTGGTAACTGCCTTCAAGAGCTGTTTATGAACACATCACCACCACGAAATACAACTGTTGTCATAGAAATGGGGAGCTACTCAGCCTCCCAGGACAGCAAAAAGGGGCAGCTTCCCTGAAGGGAACCTGCAGCAAGCAAGGATCCCCCCAGATCCACAGCTGCTAGACAGTGTGACAGCATATGGGAGGAGGAAAACCACAAAGCTCTTACACTGCCTGTTCATAAATACAGATCCTGTGGGGTTTTTCAGGGTATAAACAGGAAGAAAACAGAGAAATGTAGCCACATCAGGATGGACTTTCCAATTTAAAAACATCTCATAGTCAATATTTTGACAATTTCTGTTAAAGTTTTTATCCAAGCCACAGAGGACTGATGAGCTAATTACAGAAAAAAAAATAAAGGTACTGAAGCAAATCCATCATCATGCCCTTTCTCTCCACAGTGAAGAAGCATCCAAAGCAGATGCTATCAGCAAGAAACATTCATCCACCAGCAAAGCAGTCCATTCTTACACTGTTTTGGGAAAATTTCAGCAGTTTTTAAAAGCTTTTCAGAACAGAGTTATAAGAGCTCTTCTCCAGCTACAGCACTTATCAGGCCCTAAAAAAAGACACAATACATGGCTCTCTCAAGACCTTTGCAGTACCCTGACCAGCTGGAGAATTCAAAGCCCTGGAGCAGCTGATGGAGCTGTGCTTCCCCGGCCCAGGGCCCCAGTCCCAGGAGGGCTCCTGCAGGGATGCACAACCCTGCTCAGCACATTCAGAGAACTCTCACAGTGAACCCAGCTGGGGCAACTTAAACATGAAGACCAAAGGCCTAAGTGATGCTCCCTTTGGCCTCATCTGGATCCAGATGTGCATGGCCAAAAGATGCCTCCAAATAAAGCGAGCCGCTCTGCCGTGGAGCTCAGGTGTAGGATACACCAATAACACCTGGAAGGAAAAGAGCTGAGCTCTGGGTTTCCTGGAAGCAGGCACCAAAAGGCACAGGTCTTCATGTGACAATTTCCAGCCCTAAACACAGCCCTGCTATTGAGCGGGGGGTGGGATCCCACCAGCTCCGGGTGCTGGCTGGGCACTGGCGGATGCTTGCTCAGTAAACACCCACTGCCTGCTGCTGCACAGCCAGACACAGAGCCCTGCTGTCACCCCGGGGTAAACAGGAAAGGTGGTGGCCAGGTGCCTGGCCAGTGGCAAGCCTGGCTATGTGCTGCTCTGAATACTGGCCTGAGCCTGGGACAGCCTCTCACGGGGTGGCAAGTCATGACTTGAGTCGTGCAGAGATTTGTGGAGAGCTGTCTGGCACAGAGGCCTGAGCTACTCTGCAACCATCATGCCAGTTTCTGGCTAGAAAAGTGATGGGCAAGATGGGTGCTAATGTCTTTACAAGCAGCTCCATGCAGGGTCTTTAGAAGAAATGGGTGTTAATATCTCTACCAACCTCAAGCTGCAAAGTTCGTTGCAGAACCCAGTTTGAATTTCTGGTGGATCCCCAGAACCCAGATATCCTGAACTTCGGGGGAAAATGGGTGATTTTATGCACAATAGGAAAGTCAGAGGGAAGGCAGATCAGTCTGGGCCCTACACACCTGGACACCTCCCTGCATGCCAAGAACTGGCATCCCTGCCACGAGGTGCTGTGGGACAGGAGGGGCTGTGGGGACAAGCAGCTTCCCCCACCTGACAGCTTCCTGCTGTCTGCAAGAGACAGAGCTGGTGGGACTGGCATTCCCCTAAGCTCTTTTCTCCGAGAAGCCACTTGGCTTCTTCCCACAAAATTATCTTGTGTCTATCACTGCAAAAGAAAATGGTTCCCGGGTGGATGGGCCGCTCTGGTTCTGATGTAGCACAGCACTGTGGTGTGTGAAACCTGGTTTGTAGAGAATTGCAGAAGAGATTTTAAATTAGCAAGTGAGGAACAAGGGACTCGCTTTGAGTATGGCAAGTGTTGATGGCACCTCAATTAGCAAGTCATCCAGCCCAGCACATCACAGCACACCCAGCTCAGGAAACAAAGGAGAGCCTAATCCAGACTAACACAAAAATTCAAGACATTAAAAGATGATGGTGGGAAAATAGAGAAAGCAAGAGCCTTAAAATGGCCAAGGAAACAAAGGACTGAGTAAATCCTGATCACCCGGGGACAGGCAGACAAAAGATCCCCATCACCCGTCTGTCAGCTCCTAAGGGGTAAGGGCACATCGAAAGCCAGCACGCAGTCACCAAGCAAAGCACCTGGGGAAATCCCCCAGAGCCGCAACTTGTTCCCTGTGAGCTGGAGGTGTTAAAAGCTACAAGCGCTGAGTTTTACTTCAGTTTTAGTTTAAAATAAAAACACTCCTCCAAAGGGCCTTGCTGCAATGCCACGGCTTTGTTTGCCAGTTTTATCATCCATCCAAAAGGGCAACCCGGGGCAAAGCCTGCGGTACCGAGGGGAGAGCAGGGCGCTGCTGCAGCTGCCTGTGCCGGGGGAGAGCCGGCAAACCCCGCTCGGGCTGGGACCCGCGGGGGTCCAGCTCCTGCTCTGCTCTGGAGCTTGGTACCCGACAGCTCGGAAAATCCCCAGTTCCAGCGCAGCTCTTGCTGCCCCAGTCACTGGGTGCTGATGGTTTTAGCTGTTTATCAGTTACCTATAGAGACGCAGGTCAGAGCTCGTTCCTCTGGAGTCTGCCTGGAGAAGCTCTGCTTCCTGCAGCACATGCCAGGAAAGCCATGGCTGTATCGCCTAAGGCATCGCCTTCACCAGCTGCAGGAGACAAGAGGGAACCACGTCCTTCTTGTTTCAGATGCAAATGGAAAGAGGTAGTGTGAATGCTTCACCTTTTCTGTGATTCTCCAAGACCTGATGGTTGCAGCACCCCAGGACAGCTGGTAAAGATGCACTCACCCTTGGATCCAAAACAGAGCAGCTACGACTGTCCCAGGATCTGTAAGCAAGACCTCTGAGCATAAGAATATCTGTTTCCCTGATAGGGGACCAAAGGTGAGCTTGCTTTGGTTACACTTCAGCCTGCTGAAGCAGAGCTGGTCCCCTGGCTGCAGCCCCACTCCTGCCCCGTGTCTGTGCTAACCCTCCAGGCTCAGCCTGTGCTGGTGAGAACCAGAGATCCCAGAGCACATTAGGGCAGGGCTGGTGGATTTGGAGCAGCAGCTCCCATCAGACTGCGCTGACTGCAGTGACCTCTGTCTGGGAAACAAGAGGGGCAAAGGAAGAGAGTGGTCCCAGGGGAGGAGGGATGCAGCCAACCAAGAAGCAGCCCCTGCCTTGGACAAGGGTGGGAAACACTCCCAGCTCTTTGAGGGAAGGGAGGGCTCTGAACATCAGCCCACAGCTTCGACCCCCTCCAGCATTGTCTGACAACACTGAGGGACCTCCACGTATCAACCCAAGCTCCCACCAGCTCCAGAGCAGACATGGTAAAGTTATGCCAGAACAGAGAGGAGTGAAGGAAGCCAGCTCTGCAGGAAACAGGGCCATTCCTGCCTTGTGCTCCCTGCCCAAGATTCAGGGCTGGGGCCAAGCAAGGGGCTGAGGAAGGTTTGCACAAGCAGCAGAGTCACTGCTGTGCCGGGACAGTCACACAGAGTGGGGATCGTGGTCTCCATCCTCCACAGCAGCCACCCCACCATCTATTTGCTTCTCAGAATAAAACAGTGACATAGAGCAGGGCCTCAGCTGGACAAGCTCCTCAACAAGCTTCTGCCACAACCCTCCTGCTCTCAGCAGCATCCTCTGCACCCTCCTTTCTGACAGAAACAGCAGCCTGAGCTCCCCAAAGGTCAACACCAACCTAGCTCCAATTCAGAGACCTGAACACTTTTTAAAATCCCTCTTAGGATGAGATGAAGGTGAAGAAGCCCATGCAGGCTGGCTCCTGGGGACTGAGGGAGAGAGCAGGGCAGCAGGGTGCAGCCACCTCTGGAAAATGTGCACAGTCCCAGGATAGAACTAAGCACAAAGATGAGAAGGATTCACCCAGGATTTCAGAGAAAGTGCCCATGGGAGCAGGACTCCCTGGTGTTGATGTATCCTCCTGCACAGGCTGTCACTGTCTGAGGATAGCACCTCACTTAAATCAGCTTCCTACAGAATGCATGTCAAACCACTGCTCTGATTCATTGAAAAGGCACCCAAACCCTTCTACAATGCTATTTTGGTGCACTAAATGAATGCAATTTCCATTTAAGTGTAACAGTTCCACTCACAAACAACCTAGTAAAATGGAAAAATACAATGTTTAAAAAGTAAAAGTATAAACTGTAACCTGTATGTATCAAAGCAGTTATATCTTATTGTTTAGCAGACTACTTCTTTAAGTGTAGAAATTATCTTTTATTGCCAGTAATTACACTTTATGGTTACCAACCAACAGTAATTAGACAATATCTTAAAGGAAAAAAAGCTTGAGTTTAAACGCAAACAAAACCATATAGTGAGATTTAAAACCAAGGCTCTTTATTTCATTTAAAAGCAGAACTGGAATAGCTCCTGATTAGATACTAGCTGAGCCTGATCTCCCTTCCTGGAATAATAATTAAAAAAAAAAAAAACAAACCACCAAAAAACAAGCAGCAGAAGAGATTTCTGGAGCCCTTCAGGAAGGTGCCAGCTGCACCCAGGGATGCAAACACCCTCATGGTGATGAAGCAAGCTCAGAGACAGGATCTGGTACAAGGGGCAACTGCTTTGTGAGCTCAGCTCCAGTTGGATACCTTGCAGGACCTCGATGGAGGCAGGGTGCCAGAGGGCTGCATTTGCCACAGTGCTCTCCCTGCCAGGGCTGATGCCCAGACCGTCCCCATGCCCATCCTGGCTGAGAGAGGCTGAACAGACTCCCTGTGCTCGAGGAGTCCAGGCGGGAGGCGTAGGCACGGATCCGACCTTGTCGCCTGCTCTTCGTGGCAGCACTTTGATTCATTGCACCTCTCATGGCCTCGGCGAGCTGCTCTGCAGGCACCAAAACTGGGGGTGCAGAACTGGGGGTGCTGAGCACCCAGTTGAGCCCTGGAGAGCTGCCAGGCCAGGCAGGCTGCAGAGCAAGGGCTGAGGTAAGGGACAGGAATAGAAAGCAGCTCTCCTGACTGGGAAGGCAGGTGGCCACGAGCAGAGCACGAGACGGGGCAGATTAGATATGGGGTGCTGAGAGAGTGTGGCACTGGGGAGGGACAGCCCAGCACCCAACCTGCCCAGGCAGGCAGGAGGATCACTCCTCAGGGCATCTGTGGGTACTGGGCCACAGGCTTGAACCACGGGGAAACAAAAAGGGGAGGCAGTGCTACCACCTCAACAGATGGCACTGCATTGGGAACCAGGACAACCAGCCAACGGTGGCGTGGCAGAGCAGGGCAGAGCAAGAGCTGCAGGAACAGGGATGAGCAGCCCTGGAAACAGCACTATAAATGCCAAGCACAGGTACTTTAGTATGAGGAAAACCCATAAAAGAGCACAGAAACAGCACAGCCCAGAGCACACAGTAGTGGGGCAGCACTGATCACTACTTGCAGGAACAGCACCCCAGAGTGTCACGCTTTGCCTGGCCCTGCCACACGAAACCCTCCTCACCCAGCCAGGGCAAGAAAGCCAAAAAACTTCTTCCCTACAGGTTTGCAGGAAGCTCTCTCAGTGATCCCCCATTTAGAGGTGAGGGGGCTTATCCCAAATTTCTGTGGCAGGGAAAAGGGAGAGCAGGCTGCCTTGCTCGGCCACCACTGTCAGAGCAGCCAGTTTTTTTCCACGGGCCATATACAGCTATGGAGCACCTTGCTTGGCAGGAAGGTTCCTGGGAGACTCCCATGCTGTCTGGCTTTGTTCCTCAGTAGGGGACTGAGCAATAGTGAAGACTCCTTCACCCAGAAGCTGCTGGGCACACCCATGGCATGCACAGCCTGGGAAGCCTGCCCTTCCCTGGGGTTGTGTAACCCCAGTAATACAGCAACAGCAGGGAGCTCTGGCATCAGACAGCCTGGCCCTGCTTACCTCAGGAGTCACAGCTGCAGTGGAGGAAGCAGTCACATCATTAGGAGAAATTAATAAACCAGTTGCCTTAATAGCAGCCCCGTGTCAGCAGGGAACTTACTCTTCAGTGCAATGTGGCATGAACTGGGGGAAGTCTGGACATCAGGAAGCCTGCCCAGCCCTGAGCAGCCCCCAGGTCCTTCCAGCAGTGTAACTGCTGGTTCCATGGGCTGGGAGGCTGGGAGGATGCATCCTGCCCTGCCCTGGGCAGCCCTACAAGGCTCAGGATGTGACCCCAGACCTCAGTGGCACTGAACCCTGTGAAAGCTGCTCCAGAGAGCATTGTGGGGATGATCACAAACCTATGGAAAAGCCCTGCAGCAAGAACTGTGTCCGCCCACAGACCTGGAGGGTCGAGGTGGAAAGGAAGGAGGGACAGGGGCTTCTGTGCTTTGGATCGTCCCTGCTCCCCTTTGTCTGGAGGGATGGGGCCAAGGGAGCTGAAGGAGGTGAGTGCTTTGCTCCTGCCCAGCAGGTCAAGCCCTCTTGGAAAGGCAGCAGGGAGACAAGGCCCACCCTGGCCCTGGGGCTGAGGGAAAATCATGTGTAGAAATGGCATCAAAGACTGATGGCATAACATGAAAAGTTGGGCTGGGAGTGCAGGGTCACACAGTGGGAGGAAACACCCAGAGGAGAGGACCAAGCTGTGGCTCAGCTCTGGGTGCAGCAGAGCTGGAGCTGTCCTGTCAGGGTGGGGCCAAGTCCATCCACTTGTCCTTGCCCTGGGCAAACAAAGGGAAAAAAACCACGGAAAATCATCAGTGGGACTTGAAGCAGACACACTGCCTGCCTGTGTGCGTGGCCCTGGTGGTGCCCACAGATGGGGCTTTTTGTGCTCGTGCTGCTCCCAGCCCTGCTCTGCTCCCACTGCTTGCAAGGCAGCTCTGCACAGGAGGGAGAGGCAGAAAAATGCCCAGACCAAAATTACTCGGGGTTTTATTTGTAAGGCTGATGGTGCTGGAGGAAGTGGATTTCCGCAGAGAGTGAAGAAAGGCTGCATTGAGAGGCCGGGGTGGGCAGAGCACAGGAGAGCAGCAGCCTGAGCCCTGCTGCAAAGCCTGACAGGGAGTGGGAGCAGGAGCTGCCCGACAGCAGAGCAAAGGGAATCAGTGCTGGGAGCAGCTCACAGAGTTAGGAAAAGCCCAGTTTTGGACAAATTTATCTGGGACTGTTGACTTCAGGGCCATTCTCTGGGTGAACTGTTCCTTTCCCCCACCACTGTCCTGCTGAGATTTTCTGGTGTCTCACTATGGGTTGTGCTTGCTATGGGACATTTTATTATATTTCTTATTCCATCTATTTTCTATTTTCACAAAACATCTGGTCTTTCAATCACAGTTGGGATTAGGTTGCAAATTCAAAAGCTATGAGGGAAGGGCCAGGTCAGCTGCATAGGTACCATTTCCTGAGACTGTGAAGAACCTTGGATTGGGACACTAAGCAACAAAGATCCCAGGAAAAACTCAGTGCATCCTAATTTCTGGTGCATTTTGGCAATTTGAGTCTTGGACTTTGCAGCAAGAAGGTTGCTATGAGCCAGCTGGGGCAAGGGGCTCCCTGGGGTTTCCCAGTGTGCCCAGAGTGTGAGACACGGTGCCAGAACATAGCCCCCGGCAGCTCAGAGCTCCTCCTCCTTTTAGCGGTGGAAATCCTGAATCGTTCCTTCGCCAGTGGCTGGTCACCTCCCCACGCCCCATCGCAGCACAGCCACTCTCTGTGGGGAGTGCAGCTTCGCCCACATAAAGGGCGCTGGTTTGGGACTGCTCCCAGTGCTCAACCTCAAACCCAGCTAAACCGCATCCGGCACCCAAAACCTCATCCTGAGTGCTACTCTCGCTGCTGGGGCTCAGCCCCACAGGCATCTACTCCAGGGTTTCCCCAGCCCTAATTAGTTATTAGAAACTGAATTTCTGTGTGTCACCCCTGCTCTCTCTATTGCTGCCATGACGGTGCTGGGATTTGACCAGGGTCTGGCCAAGGGTTTTTCTCAACCACAAAGAAGAAAAAACACTTTTTGCTTCCCGTGCCCCAGGCAAGTCCCTAAATGCCACAGAGCCTTTGTCACTACCAGGGTCACGGGGAAGGTGACAGTCCCCCGACTTGGGGCACACTCCAGCCCCGCGGCAAAGCTCGGTGGTGCCGGTGGCCGGGGCTGTCAGCGCCACGCTGCACACTGCGTCTGCCCACGTGGGGACGTGTTGATCGTAGAGCAGAGCCGAAATACGGCCCGGGAGTCTGCCCGGGGCCGGGGTCCGGCTCCTGCTCCGTCCCGAATAGCTCCATCCATCCTGCCCCTCTCCCCGCAGGCACAGGGGCCTCGTCCCGTCGTGCTGCGGGAGGCGGCAGAGTTTGGGCTTTGTCCGGGTTTCCCTCGGGGGGAAGCTCAGCAGGGCTCGGAGGCACCCGCGAGCTGCCGGGCGGGATGCAGGAGGCTCGCGGGGCTGGGTGCCGGAAGGCGAGCGCCTCCAGGATCCCCGCGCATCCCCTCGGGATCCCGCCGGGCGGGAGGTGAGCCCGGGTGGCTCCGCCGGCGGGAGCAGCGCTGCCGGCAGCTGCCTTGTATGGGCAAGGCCG
>WBNO01000758.1:138816-221776 GCA_013400575.1 Peucedramus taeniatus
AATAGAGATCAGAGTTCTAGCATATTTTATTGTCTGCAAAATCAACAGACTTACAGTTCCATGGACTTAATTAGGCAGTGGAATTTGCAACCGAAGATAAGATTTTTTTACGAGAAACTCTGACATGCCCTGTGGACTAGTCATAAACCTTTCCATTTAGTCATCATGCTTGGAAGTTATTGTTGCATGCCAATAAAAATGTCATTTTCTGTTTCTTGCAGTGTTCAGCTGTAGACATGGCTGAGTAATTCCATTGTCCGTTTTGGTTTGTGTAAAACTTTCATGCAGAACGAGGAGTTTAAACTGAAGGCAAAGGTGTGTTCCCTATACCTGGTGGCAAGTGTGTGCTCTCCTGTGTTTTTTGCTTTGATTTGTTTCGTGGCTTTTCATTAGGATAAACAGCTGGTAGCTGGGACCAAGCACAAATTAGGGCCTACAGAGCAAGCCTTGCTTCAGTTCTTCATATTTTTGTGACTGTGGAAGGGCAGAGTTAGTTCACAAGAGCTGCTCTGGTGGCACAGGCCTCCTGTAGCTTAGTTATACCCTATAATTCCAGATATTTGCTTTTGCCATTGTAATCCTTTATGCAAATGGTTTCACAGACTCATGAAAGAAATGCAGGGTTAAAGGAGGGGTCTGTTGCTTCTGTGTCTGCTGCAGAAAAGAATGAAGCTTGTGGTTCACTTGCATCATAGGTTCCCTTTCTGTATTTTTCCTGTAGCAGACAACCATGCATTTGCACAAGGGCAAAGCTCTTTACTGTGTCCTTGCAGTGTGGCATCTTGCAAATTGGCACAAAAATAAGAGCTCTGCTTGGCAAGATCAAAAAAAGTGTTCATAATTTTTTCTTAAAGCCCTTTTCCTGCTTGTTGGTTCCCTAGCATATTCATTTGGAGCTATGTGTTCATCAGTAAGTCCATCTAATAATCAGCAACTCTATCACACTGGCTCCATCTGTTGTCTGTTGCCAAGTCTTCTTTCTGACTTAGATTGTAAGCTTCTTTTCGTATGATCCTGTCACTTTTTGTTAGGTTGAACACATTGCTGGCGGTGGCTAAACCACTTTCTGGTGTGATTGTCCTGTTGGTTGCACGGGAGAAATGTAACAGCTTTTGCAGCCAGGAGTGGAGTCGGTTGAGATAACTTTGCTTTTGAAGGCTGATCTTGTACACTCCAGGTCCATGGCTCTCATGCTATGAGTTAGGTGTTTTCCATTGTACAGGGAGCTTCAGATTGGTTTGTAAATACCAGCAGACATCAGTGTCTGCAGTACCTTAAGAACAACGGGTGTGGGAAGCCCTGTTTTCACTTCAAAAAGTCATAAATTAGTGAAGACAGTGTTGCTATTCTGTTTGTGCAGCTGCTACTGCAGTAAACAAGGTACTTGTTTAAGTCTGTTAAGTTTCACCTGGTAAGGTGAAACCAGTAACACAGGCTTGTGCTTAGTAAGGGTGGGCTACAGAATGTCTTAAATATTTGTGATGATACTTTTAGCTGGAAAATACAAGTATTGACTGCCTTGTGTGGTGATGCATAAATATAAGGTTGTGTCCAAGAGATGTCAGTCAGGTATGAAATTCAGCCTGTTTACTTTGTCTTCATCCCTCTTTCAGGCATTCGTGTTCTCTTTCCTTTGCTGTTCTGGATTGTCTCACTGGCTGCATTGAAACAGCAAAAGTTGCTTCCAGTCTCATGTGAAACCCTCAGTGCTAATAGAGCTGTCAGCCCTCATTGCAAACCCAGCAGAGAGGCTGGGGGGAAATTCCAGATTGAGATGTTACAATACCTGCTGGTATTAGAAGGCTTTGATTCCCTTTCTTTTTATTAAGAGCTCAGCAAATGTCAGCCTGCTGACACC
Organism: Peucedramus taeniatus; assembly: GCA_013400575.1. Taxonomy (NCBI): domain Eukaryota; kingdom Metazoa; phylum Chordata; class Aves; order Passeriformes; family Fringillidae; genus Peucedramus; species Peucedramus taeniatus. Next base: position 140,675 of record WBNO01000758.1, read on the forward strand.
TGGAAGGCATGAGCAGCTTCTCACTGTCTCTACTGGGCTCTGTTTTGTTAAGCAAACATAATGTATTAAAATTATCCATTTGATGCAGCAGCTGTGTCTTGTACATGATCTGCTTGAGTGCTGATTTAACTCTGTCGATGCTCTATAACCAGGCTGGAGCCTGTCTGCACTGTGGCTTGGAGTGACTGAAACCAGGCTAGGAGAGGAATGGATTGTTGCAAGGTCCTTAGGAGAGCTTTAGTTTTGTATTGTAATTGGACCCTAGAAAATGCTGGTAATTATACTGTGGGCATAAGGATCAAGTAGTTTTCTGTTTGTTTGTGAGTTTTTAATGTTCTCCCTCAGTTATATTTGCCTTCTAAATATGTGCTAGAAGTTATGCCTATGCCTGATGAAAATATTTTTAAATCTACAACCTTGGCCCTGAATCCTGAGCTCTGCCGTAATAGCTGGTCTCTCTTACTCATTTCAAACTTGGCTACAGTCACAAAATAAATGAACTGTTTGTTTCAGTTTAGCCTCTCGTGGAGGTTTGTTTGCGTTATAAAACCATGATGCAGTTCAGCAGACTTCCAGTTTCTGGAGTGGTGTAGTAGGGCTAATGCAGATCTCTTCTGAGGAATGTCAGTCCTAGTTCGCAGGAAACTTATGCTATGACAGTACTGGCTAGAGCTGGGAATTATCCTGTACAGGGGAGATGAAATTAAAGCAAAATGTCATGTAAGTGAAAATAGAAAATATTGTGACTTTCATGTTCAAATGCACTATTGTAACTAAGACTATAAATTGAACCTAAAGACTTGTCCCATAAAGTACTCAAAAAAGACTTCACATTCAGGATGAGCTGGGCCAAACATAACCCAAGCTCTGGTATTTGTAGCTACCTCATCTGTAAATATTTGATATTGTCTTCCTCTCAAGGACAAGAAGCTAAGTTATGGACAAACCAAGGAACTTTTGTCTGTTAGGGGAGCAGGTGACAGCAGTTGAGAACAAAATTATGATGTGCCTGGTTCTCTTTACCTGTTCAGTTTAAATTATTTGGTTTCATTTTTAAACTTTTTTTTCCTCCAGGCCTCAATCAATTCAGTCTTTGGAAGAGTTTGTTCTTTACATTTCTTTGAAGCCCTTCTGAAATTTGCACTGTACTACAGTGAAGTCTTCTTGCCCCTCGAGTTATTTTGTGGAGTGACACTTGCCAGCATAGTTCCTTTAATTCCTTTGTGTTTTTGTAGTGCTGGCTGTTGAAGCTTCATCAGAGTACAAGTTTAAATAGTTAACTCTTGGCAAATGACTTTTGTCAAAGCTTTGGCATCTTGTTCTTCAGAAAACCTTTTCAAATTAATAACATGCTTCTGCCAGATTTATTGCTTTCTAGGCTGAATGCCTAGCGACGGTCTCTGTGTCTAAAAATGGTTGTTGTTATTAGGGCCATCTTTTAGGAAATTGTGAGTTTGACATTTGAGTGCAAATATGCACATATTTATAAAGATACTGGGGACAGAAAACCTCTTAGTAATGAATTCAAATGTTTTTTGGAAGGATCAGTTTTATACTCTGAGGTGTGAAAGGGATGCTGCTGGGGTTGAGGAACCTTACCCATTTTTATATCTATGAAGTATAAAATGTTAATTACTGGCTAATATATGCCACCTGTTTGACACTGATGTTTAGGGTATCATTTGATGTGCTGTTGTGGGGTTTCCATCTTTAAATAATTGCAGGCTCAGGCACTGGTTTTGAAAGATAAATCTCTAATTAACCAAATTAATGCTGATAATAGTTGTATTTATAGTAATGTCTATGATTAAGCAATCAAGGTATTCATTTGGTGAAGAAACTAATCTTAATATAATATTAATATGTTTTTTTTTTTCCTTCAAAGTGTGTTTGGTTAGCGAAGAAATTAAAATGTACTAGGGCATGAAATGTTCTGAAATTGTGCTTTTTAGAAATGTAAGAAATAGCTGAATAGGGCAGATATGCATTTTGAGAGGTGAATTTCAGAATTACTTTTGTCTTGGCAAAGTAGGGTGCATTTTTCTTGAATAAGGGTGTCAGAAAAATTGTTCTGGAAGCTGAGAATTTATTAGGAAATGTGTTTTCTAGTGTGTAGTGTCTTTTAACAGTCTGTTGAGCACAGCCTAAGAGTTTTTAAGCTGAACCTTAATATGAAAAAAAACACCCAACAACCTTTTAGTTGGTTACAGGATTTACAGGATAGTCTTGGATTCTGTTCAGTGCACTTTAATTAACCATACAAGGTAGTAAATTAAAGTACCTCAGACTGACTTGACAGTCAATTAAACCTTGGTTGATTTCATTGAGAATGTGATCATTAGTGTAATTGGCCAAAATGACAGGAGGCCCACTTGGAATTGTGCCCACTTGAAATTTTCCTCTAATTCTGTGTATGCAATCCTGGGCAAGATAATGGAGCTGTATCCTAATATTTTCCGAGGATTTTGTGTAGCTGTCTGGAAAGGTGAACTCCAGCAGGCAAAAATGAAGGAATGGGTTACTTGGGAATCCAGATGGCAAAACCTTTTGGGGTTTATTTTGTGCAAAGTACAGTGAATCGCTTCTCTCATTGTGGAATTTGTACAGAGCTTTGCAAAGTTCACCATGTGATTTCAATCAAAAGGATGTGTATATGTGTGAGGGAGATTTTTTTGCTTTGTTAAATAGAGGTAGAAACTGTGTTGAGGCCATCTTTTGTTAATGGTATCTGGATGCTTAAGAGATTTAGGCTTTTCCTCCTGTTTAATACTGCTTCTCTAACTTGGTCTATCTTCCTCTAGTTAAAACAACAGCACCCTTTCCTATTTTGTTTTTTCATTTTTTTATCTTGCTTTGCCTGAGAACTTCTAATCTTTAGTTTGCTGGGTTGCAGTGTAGGTGTGTTTTCTCACTGGATTTATTCAGGGGTTCTGCACTTTCTGTGGACTGGTGATCCTATGGTACCTTGTGGTACTGAGTTGTCAGGTTGTGCATTTCTGGGAACAAATGCTTGCCTCCTTCCGTGAAAAGTCTCTGGTGCACTTGGATGCTACTCTGATGGAAATAAGTTCTAAAAAATTGTTCCTTCAATTACAGTAGGTTTTCTGGTCCGTCTTCAAAGATAGCATCTTCTGTTCCAAAAAAGTAATTGTTAATACCATGGTTTCCTCTGTCTGTTCTCCTTCTGTAGACAGTTTTTCCTTCTTTATCTCCTTGAAAAGTAACCAAAATATAGCTTGTCCTTTTCAGATCAAAAGGAATTATTTATGTGGTCCTTGGAAACTCCCAGGCATCTTGTCTGTAGCTGAGGAGGTTCTCTGGGCTATTTTTCTCCATGGAGGACATGTAACAGGCTTTATCTTCCTGTGGTGCTTCTGTGCTTTTTCCAGGCCCTCAAGGCTCCTGAGTCAAGAGTACGAGATCACAAACTGGATCCTGATCTCCTGTGTGCCAGTTGGCCACTACAATCTGAAAAGTGCAGTAAGATAAGGCATGTGGGAGTCTGCATACAAAATTCTGTAGGAAAACCATGATGTGGGATTTGATAGAGATTAAATTTTCATAATCATGCCTTGGTAAGAGTCCCTCATACCCACTGCCATCCATTTAGAGAGGTGTTAAGATGTTTGAAATAAACACCCTTCTTTTTTGGAGCAGACAACCTCAAATTAATTCCAGACAGTTCAACAGAGCTTATTTCTGGAAGCAGGGAAGGACTGTGTTTGCCTGATGTGTTGGCACAGAGCATCTCTAAAAGATACACTGCATGCAAAACATGGGTATAGCAGCACTGCAGTGTTTTCAGAGCACAGCTGGTGGGCCTCTGTTTTTGAGATGCTTTTCAAATGTAGTGTATTGTTCAGGTTCTGCACATCTTTGTAAAGAGAAGTGTAATTACCTGCTGTGGTTATTTTGCTCACCTTTTTAAAAATTGTTTCCTTCCCCTCCCTCTAGTTTTCATTCACTCTTGGGGGGAAAAAAAAAGTATCCTCTTTGTGACTGTTCACTTTGTTCAGGCTTTGTAGGTGCTCACCAAGTTGCTGTAAATGACCAGTGAAGTTTGGAATAGATGAATAACCTCCTAAGTCTAAGGTTTAAAGAAAAAAAATATTATAAAATACCTGTGTTTTATAATTAAAATTTTAAAATACCGGTATTAAAATACCTGTCAAGTTTGCCAGTCCAAGCTGAATTTGATGGGCTCCAGAGTCATCCTGTTTGCTTCATCATCCTCTTAAAAAGAGAAAAAAAAAAGAAAAAATTATTGGTCCTCCTCCTTTTTTTTCCCCCTTTTCTCCTACTTGGCAAATGTAGCTTGTTTCCTGTATTTTCAGTTGAACTGAAATTAATATAGCTGTAAAAAATATCTTTGTGTGGAAAAATTGTCTGGCAGATTGTTATAAGAATACTTTGTAGCAGGATTGCTGGTGTTTTTAGAAATTTGGGGGCTAGGTGTTCAGTGGGTATAACCTTGTGTTCCTACCAGGTAAGGTATTGTCTTGGAACTCTCATAAACGGAAGCTTTAAAAACAAGGTTTTGATGCTTCAAGTGAGTAACTTTCCTTATGTCAATTGAAAATTGATCCATATTTTTTTATAGTTGGAGATCCCTTGTTCACTCCTGAAAGTGAAATAGTTTCTTGCTGTAGCAGTAGATTGGTCACCAGCTGCAACTGAAGTAGAATAAGATGTTACATTTTGTGGGTTTCTTCCGGCTCCCTTGCTTGCTGTAGCAACCAGAATTTAAGTTTAGAAAGCAAGGGTTAGGGGAAGGGAATGAAAGTTGTTTGTTACCAGTTAAATTTTAAGTTCCAAGCCTATTTGTCTCAGAATAGCCAGAGCACGGGGTATTTCCATGGATCTAAAGGAAAAGTTCATTAGGTTGCTGTTTTTACTGTTGATGTTGTGTGGTGGTTTGCTTTATTTCTTTGTTTTCTGTGCCCCTGCTTGGATATCTTCGTTCTTTTCTTACTCTCTTAAATGGCTGTAAGCTTTGTTGGAGTCCTATTAAACTTATTAGATATCTTCACAATAATGGTAATCTCAATTTTTTGTATTTTAGGATCCAACAAGAGTAGAGAAGACAGCAAATTACCTAAGATGTGAGAAGTCCTCCCGCAGTGAAATAAAATCTTGTTTCCAAAATGGACCGAAGTAAGCGGAATTCAATAGCAGGATTTCCACCACGCTTGGAGCGCACCGAAGACTTTGATGGTAGCACTGGAGAAGGGACTGCATCCCAGCTGGGAAGAGTTTGTACCTCTTCATACAGAGCCCTGATAAGTGCCTTTTCCAGACTTACTCGTCTTGATGATTTCACATGTGAGAAAATTGGCTCTGGTTTCTTCTCTGAGGTGTTCAAGGTGTGTGTTTAGTTTTTCCCTCTCAATGTTGATTGCTTCCTGTTTGATGATGAGCATGTACAAGACTGTCAGCCAAAGTACTTTCCACTGAAGTCAAATGATAGTCCTTGTATTTGCTTCACTCAAAATGAGTGAGTGATGAAGAACTTCCAGGCTCCAAATATATCTTCTATCACTCTTCCAGCTGTTTTTTTGTCACTTATAATTTATTTGAGGAGTTGCAGAGCTTTTTGGGAGAAAGAGAAAAAGCTAAAAATAATTGTTTTAATTTTTGACCTCTGCCGTGTATTTTTGCATTCATGTAGTCTTAAATACTGATGGCTGTTGATTCTCCCATATGTAAGTGTAAATGTATTTATTTAGCTGGTTTATTGGTTTTGTGGAATGGTACACATTCCTTTGGTAGTCTCTGCTTCACAACACTTAGATGCATATGTTAAGGAGTTCCATACATGGTTGCTGTATTTGGAACCACAGATTTTATTGCACTGAAATTAGAATACAATTAACTGCCCTTCTCTCTTTGCTGCTTATGCCACACTTCTAACTCCAATAATCAGAGATTGGTTTGAAGTAAATAATATGAATGAGAAAATCTGATGTTGTCAGTGGCTTGCTGCTATGAATGTGGGACATGGAAAAGACCTTTTTAAGGAATTTGTCAAATGCAGTTTTATAGTGCTGGTAGTGTTTCTGCTGCCCTAACTGTTCTGGTAAGGTTTATTATAGAGGAACAGGACATTGAGCTGTCTTTCAGGTACTGAAAAAAAATTTTTTTCCTTGTTCTAGTTCCTGACTTTGCATGGAGTTACCCTACACATTGTTTCCGTTTCAGTGAAATGCCAGAAAGCAATCTTACAGTATATTATGTCCATTCCATGACGATTCATCTGTTTTTTTTTCTTGAAGTTAAACCAAAAAGTTTTTATCCAGTTTTATTGTTGTAAATAGATACCTGCATTAGAAAATGGAAATTATTTTTATATTGCTTTAATACCCAAAGGCATTGAGATCTCCATGTATATATTTCTTCTTATGTAAAGGCAAGTCACTCCACAGAAGTTTTTCTGTTTAGCTAGATATATGAAATTTTAGTTTTCACTAACACAAGTTTTTAATTCTTTCAGATGGCTAGACCTGAAGAACTTTATTCATGGTGTGTAGGAGACTCAGTGCAGGACATTTCTTTATAAAGCCAGCTTTTGTAACAGTTGAAAACAAGGGTTTGTTTGGTATTTTTTGTTTGGTTGTTTTTTGTCTTATTTCCCTGGTTGGAAAACTTTCTGTAATGTGTTTTGTAGCAACTGGTTTTGTGTGAAGACATTTTCTAATGTTAAATGTTTTAAAATTTTGTATGTTACTGGAATTCATCGTTACAGCTTCTATGGTGAAGCTGCTGTGCCATGTATAAAGGTACCAATAGACTTGAGTCATGTCTAAATAACTAGGAAATAACAGACCTCGGTTTACTTGTGAGAACTTCAGAATTCAGGTGGAGGGAAAAAGGTAGCTAAAAGTAAAGATGAATTTCCAGCATTCATAGTAATTGATTAATTTGAGAATTTGTTGATTGAGAGAAATCCCTGGTACCCAGTTTATGTGCACAAACAAGTCCTCTAATTCTTTAAAAACCTTCCCCTGCTATTCTCCTTTGCAGTGAGCTAACTAGACATCCCAAGGTGTTGGCTCGAGTTGGTGGCGTTACTGTGGGAGTGGTGGTGGTAGTCTGAGTATCTGGTGTCTGTTTTTGCAGAAACAACCACAGTCTCCCTGCAGGCAGAGACTGAGTGATAAACTCTTTTCTTCTGCATCAGTTTCGACCAGAGCTCTGCAGTTCTGGCATGAAGGGGTGAGGATGCATTACAACTTTATCATAGATGCAGTTCCAAACTCATTTAAGCAGGTTTCTGTTCTGCTGCTTTATCAGCCTGACCACCTCTGTCATTAATCCTGCTGTGCTGATGATCAGATTTCATGTGAGAACCTTGATGTGCTTCCAGTAAAGAGAGCCTTGTGGCTTGACACAGTTAAATTTCAGTTTGATCTGCAGGCTCACAGCTAGATGATTGAAGTTGAGAAAAATCCAGGATAGTTCTAAACTTACTGTGTAAGTAATTTTACAAGAGCAATGTAGCCTTCCCTTTAAATGATCAAAGGTGTCTCAAAACCCACCATGTCTCCAGAGCTTTTTCAATAATGTATTTGTCTATTGTTTTGTATCATACATTGGGTTCACTCAAGCGACTTAGCAAAGAATGCCTGAACTGTTTTAAGGGTTTGAGATTTTTGTTTTGCTATGTAGCTGACAATTTTTTTCAGTGATTTCTTCCCCTCCATCCTTTTCTGTGGAAACTTCTTTTGAAATATAGTCTATTGTGGTGGATACAAGTTGTCTTAACTTGTGAATAAGAGTATGTTACAGCTCAGATGTGTATGTTAATGGTCATATATAGTATGAATGATCTTTTAACATTTCTAGTGCACCTTTACTCACAAACATATAAAAATCTGTGGTTTATTTGGAGTATTAAACTAGTGTTTTGATTTTGTTAGCCATCACTATAATACTTCAAATTCATGTTCACCTGAATACCAGATGTTATAGAAACTAGTTTAGAAAAAACTGAACTTTGTCAGAATATCAGCAATCTAGTTTGAAGCAGCTGACTGACTAGTGCCTGTTCTAAATTTCAATGGCACGTGCAGCACCCTGAGGTTTGCTTTTAAGATCAAGCTGGGCAGAGACTGTATAAATGAACAGCCATGATCCCAAACCCTTAAACTGCTAGTTGGGAAAACCAGCTGATGAAGCTGTAAGGAATTGTGGGGGAATCGAAGCATTAAACTGAAATGAAGTATTGTATTAGGAAATAGTTACTATTAATTATAAAATGTGTGTTTTGAAACAGCAGTCAGACTAAAATCCAGGATGATCTTCTATTCACATTTACTTTCAGGTTCAGTACTAAGTGTTCAAGTTGCTGTGAATTCCCTTCAGGTGTTCATTTTGTCTCTGCATTCTGTAGCTGAACTTCTGAGAGAGACTGGAAATACTTGTGGCATTCCAGTGTTAAAAATGCATTTTATTATTTGTGTATACATGAAACAGGAGTCATTGATCCAATACAGAATTGTACAAGGCCAAGTATAAATAGAAAGAGAGGGCATCATACTTTTGGATGTCTTAACAGAATGGGTGGTGGGTGCAAAAGGATCAGTATCCTCAAGGTGTTTGTGCTGTATGTGCTTATACTGTGAGGCCTCCTATTTGAATACCCTTGAGTGATGTCCCCAATTCATTAATTAGTTGTTAGTCTTTATTTGTGTGGTCAAATTCATGTTCTTTGACTCTCGAAAGTGCTGACAGATCAGGGAAGGTGTGCCTGTCCAAATACGTACCTTGTACCTGAGGCTAGGATCCTGTTTCTAGTGTTTATTTAATGTCTTCAGGGTGTTTAGAGATAAGCAGCATCCAACTGTCTAATGTGAAAGGAGAAACGAGGCTGGAGTTGTGCTCAGAGGTACTGTGAAGAACACATATAGAATTCTTTTTATCAAGTACTTGTAATGCACTTAGGATGAAACTTTGAAATTCAGTTCTGAATTGAAGATCTCAAAGACAATACCATGCCCTAGTTTTCTCAACAATAGCATGTAAAAACCATCCTTCAGCTTTGTGTCACACTCTTATAGTGCACATCACTTGTTGTCATGGCACATTAGTACCTTATGTTTAATGGGTGTGGACCTCCTGTTCTGTGGCCTTCAATCCTTGTTTGCAATGAAGGTTTTTGTTTGGGTATGTTGATTTTTGCTCAGATAGATTTAAGATACAAAGTGGCCTTCACTAGTTAGTGAAATAACGTGAACAGGGTAATGGTTCGAACGTAAAAGTTTCAGATTGTTCCAAGTGGCAGCTTCTGTCAGGAGGAAGGCAACACAGAACACTGAATTAGGGGAGACCTCGCTTGCTTCCTCAGGGAGCTCCCTGAGGAGACTCACCTGTCTTACCCTGCTTTGTCCTGTCCAAGTGCATCTTCAGCTGTCCCTGGCCAGTCTGTAAGCTGGTTGTAGTCAGTTGTGGCACGGAGTCAGATGCCTTACAGAAGTCTATGTATACTGCTATTGCAAAACATGTATACATTTTGCTTAATCAATCTTATTACCTAAATTGAAAATGAATGTAAATCTAGGCAGGGGTGTTATGAAAATTACTACAGTACCCTTAGCTAAGCCAGGCATAAATATTTCTGCTCTGTTCTTGGCAGCTACTTTTGGCTTGTCCTTTAAACTTCCATTATAAATGATTCCACAGCCTCCTTTGGTGTATCCAGGCTATAATTTATTATTTTTAAATGATCCTTTTATAGATAGAACCTCCCAGTTTGAGTTGTTTCTACAGCTGGTCCTTCCTATTTGCTTATTGACTCTACTAGCAACTCATTACTGACAGAGGTTTCCATTTTCCTGTGGCATTTGGTCAGAAGAGTAACATGTCTGTGAGTGTGTGGTGGGAGAGAAGCAGATATTTGAGTAGTTATAAAAATGAGCATGCAAGGAAGGGAATGCCAGTTCATATTAAAAGGAGAATATGACTACAAGAAGAACATGGAAAAGGTACAGGAAAAAAGGCAAGGGACCTGCTGCTTGGTTTTCAGCCCATGCTTGGCAAAATCCCACTGGAGAAGGTGTTGGAAACAGTGTCTCAGAGTTTGCAGACAACACTTTCCTGGACTGGAATCTTTATTAACTTGGGTTTTGTCAGATAAACAGGCACTGCAATATTTGAACTGTCAAGGTGTTTTAAATCTAAATGTGAGCCTGTACATAATTGCTGGTCTTTGCAGGATGGCCAAGAACAGAATTGTTTTGGAGCTCCCACCTGCAGGACAGGGGCTCTACAAGCAAGTTTTTACTCTCCTCTGTGTGTGCCTGTCTGCTGCATAAATGGGATGTCAGTCTTCAAGGCTGTCCAGTCAGTACCTTCCCTGCTGAATTCTTTTGAGGAGCAAGTGGTTAATTGTCAGCATAAATCAAGGAGAATCTGGGTATTTCAGCTGGAGGCAAGCTTTTCTTGATTTCTATCATACCTATTTGATTATTATTTCAAAACTCCCAGCATAAACACTGACAACGGAAGAAATTTTTTGTTTTGTTAATACCAAACTAAGATGAATTTGACATCTCTGGCTTTTGCTCATGAACAGTTTCATTGCTTTGTCACCAGACTTTAGGCCAACATTGTGTTCTTCAAGGTGACACTAATACCACCACAAAGTCACTAATTGGGCAGAATGCTTGTGTAGACAAAGATAGGAAGGCTAATTCTGTAGGTGTTTTTCTTTATGGTAATTGTTGTACATGAGATTTAGAGTTGCTGGAACTGTAGCTTGGTTAACACTGTATGTGTATCATGTCCCCAGACTTATAAGGTAGTAACAAGAGTTCTCCTCTTGGCATTAGTACTGTACTTCAGATAATCACACTGATTTTTCCCGGAAACTAATTCTTCCCCAGTAGGCATAATTGCTTTCTGCAAGTATTGTTTAACATCAAGGTTTGGCGTTTTTATTGCTGTCTAGGCCTTCCTACCTCGCTTTAAATCTTTTTCTTTGCTTTATAGATTTGTGGAGTAGAAAAGCATAGAGTGGGAGAAGGCCTCTTGTTGTCTTGCTCTTAATCCTTTTGTTCCAGGGCAACAGCAGCTTTATATGTCATTGTGTGTGGACAACTCCTTAACCTGTTCTTTAAAGCTGATTGTGGAGATGACTGCAGTGGGAGGTACCCAGGAGTTAGTACCTCTGAAGAGTCAATTTTATTGAGCAAGAGAGGAGTGGTTACATCATAACCACACTGAACTGAAAAGCCTCCCACAGTAGATCAGGCTACTCTGACTTCCTGTGAAGATGATGTGCATGGTTAGTCCCTTCACCTGGTTGAGCTGGAAGGGGAGAAGCGCCTGGAAAAGGGATGGTACAAATTTATTGAGAAATTGAGAAAGCATCTGGAAGAATTGTTTTCAGTCATTGATAAATGCTTTCCTCATAACTTCTCTATCTAGAATGATTGTCACTTTGTCTTAAGGAGCAAAATAGTAACACTGTCAGTTTAGAAATTTGAAACACAACAAAAACATCCTTCTGTATAACACAGATTTTCTGGTATTTAGGTTTTAAAAATATTCTGAAGGCAGCATTGATAATATAAAATTTCACTGGAAATCTCAAATCTTTCTCATGCTTTTTCTTTGTCCTTATGGTTTCAGTTTCAAAGTTCTCTCACTTTGTCATGTGTTGTTTTGAACATTTGGTGAAAGGTTTGTACGGGAAAAGGATCTTATTTGCCTCTGTAATTAGCAGCCTGATCAGAGGTCTAAATGGAAGTATCTGAACACGTAAGTGTTTTTCAAAAACTTTGTAAAACATTAGAGGTGAGATCACACAGTATCCGTGATATTTGTGTACTATTTGATAGGCTTAAAAGATACTTTATTTTAGTTATTCTGTTAAGTGTTTGTAGGAAACTTCGAAATTTTAGGCTTTAAATACTTTTTCAGCGTTGGATATTTGACTTTAGAAAAGTTGGAGAGCACAAGTTGTTAACTTGGTGTTAGCACATGAGGACAAAGAAGCAATAAAAATTGGTTTAATAACTAGAGAAATGATTCAGTGGATGACTTCAGTCTTAATGTGTTTGCTGTATAAAAGTTGTCATTACAGTGCATAAACAGACTTACAATAAGGAAATAGTTATTTGAAGGTGCTCTTCAGTGTAATGAGAAAGGCATGATAAAGCCTAATGGCTAAAAGCTGTAATGAGAATTGTACTTATTTTAGAAAATTAAGCGTCTGTGGGACATGCCTTACCAACCAAATTTTTTCTCTTTCCTGTTGCTTTATTAGTGATATTTGTGGCCATCTTTATTTTTTTTTTAGAATGTTCTTGATTAAGTTTGGTAAGGTGTTGAAGAAGTTATAGCTTTCAGCAGTATAATACCACCAATTTTGGAAAGTCATGGTCTAGACAATAGGATTTTTTTTTAACTGATGTGTTTTTTTTTTTTTTTCTTGAAACTCCTGTAGCTACATCAGGTGAAATGAAATACTTCAAGGTCTGCTTATGACAAATAGTGTCAGATACCATCCTTTTAGGGTGGAAGAGGAGTAGGGAATGAGTAAGTGGATTATCCTACATTTTGGTTTTGCAGATATAATATTTGATCTTTCAGGCGTGGGGAATATGCTTTATGACTGAAAAGTCACATTTGACCAAGACCTATCTTCCCTCACTCAGGTGTAGAACCATTGTTCTTGTCCCTGTCCTCCCTGTGTGATATGATGCCAGTTAGGAAAACAGACAGCAACTCTTCTTGTCAATGTATACCTTTTGGCCTAATTTTTTTATGGGATTGAATTTTTAAGCTGAAAATCTTTTCCTTTTGATTAGTCAAGGAAAGTCACCTTGCTCAAGGTGACAGAAATAAGGTATTGGAGGCTAAAGGTCTCTCCTGTGAAGTTATGATGTTAAAACAAGCTACTAATTGTTTGGGAATACAGTCACTGTTTTATGTAATCTAGCCAAGGAGGCTAGAATAACTGAAACTTCAGTTCAAGCTCTGGGGTTTTTTTGGAGAGGTGATTCTAATCTGTTTCTTTCTGTTCTGGTTCTTGTCAGGAGTGGGAAGAAGCACTATTGTGGAACTGAGGCATACATGCAGAACTCTTGAGTGTTTGATTTTTCCCACACTGATGTGTGAAGTTATCAGTCCTTTGGAGTCCTTCTTCTAACTGCTAAGATGATTTGTATGGTAATCACTTAACCAGACAGTTGTCTTCCTCTTGCTAATGTTTTTTTTTTGCTGTTGAGGTGCCAAGCTGCTGTCATCCTAGTCCTTGTCACTTAATTAGCAAATGCTTTTATAGGGCATAGGCTACAGGGAGAAGTAGTAATAAATAGGCTGTGCTCCAACGGATCATTAATATAGGAATTAAAAACCTCATCTGTGTTGTTAGTCTTTATGGATTGCACCATCGGGGCAAAATACTCACTTCCTCCCCACTTAGCAATTCTGAATTTTAATGACATTTGCATATATCTGAAGTGTAGAGCACTCTTACTTTTAGCAGAATTGAAAATGCTTTGAAATACAAGGTAGAATTGAGGGCTAACTCATATTCAGTGTCTGAAACAAGTTCTGGTTTTTATGAATTTATTTTCTGGGTAGAAGTTTTAAGATAGGCATGTTATGATCATCTTAAAACATCATGAGGAAACATTGGGATTGAAGGAGAACTAGGCAGTAGATTTAATGAAAGCCTTGTCTTTTGTAGTGGTGTTGAAATATTTTAAGAAAATTTCCAGAGCTATACTTCCATAATGCTTCTTCCAACCGTCCTGCTTGGCATCACTACAGTAAAGTCTAGAACTCTACTGACTAACACAAATTAAAACAGGGTGAAGCAGTTCTTACTCTGTTTCACTTTCTCTGGTTGGATCAGACAGCTTCTCTGTTGAAGAAAGAAATATTTAGAAAATACGATAGAACTACCCTGAAATGAACAACTTGTTTGAAGACTAAAAAGCCAGAATAAAAATCACTGAAACAAACTTGATGTTAAAGAATACTCAGTCAAAACAAACAAAAAAAAGACACCAAAAAAACCAAACCAAACAAAAAAAACCAAAAAAAAAAAGGAAAACCCAAAAAACCCCACAAAATAATAAAAAAAAAACCAAAAAAAAAAAGGAAAACCCAAAAAAACCCACAAAATAATAAAAAAAAAACCAAACAAACACCCACCATAGTTTAATGTAAAATTGTCCATTTTGAAATGTATTTTTCACCTATTTGAAAACCTGGCCTCTCTTCAGCCTTGCTGAAGAGCTGATACATGGAATGTCAGAGGTAAGTCTTGGTTTTCCTCACAAACAGAACGCTCACAAATTCTGTCAACAGTAAGAAAGACATTGATACTGTAACAAGTACCTTGCAATAGGAGATAACCCCCATTTGGATTTTGTGTTTAGTACAGTGACTGCTGTAGTTCAGAGTCCTTTGGGCCTTTGATTTTCTTCTGTCGGAAGAGTGCCAATCTGAGTATCATTGTGCAGTTTTCCCAGGGCAAAACAGGTGGCAAGATTCCCTTGGCACTGAAATGTTTGTGTACTTTTTTGTCTTGTTTTCCATAATAATTTCTCAAGCACAGTTAAATGAGATCTGTTTAGTTTTCTCTTCTGGATGGAGATGTGCTGGGTTGGCAGCTCTGGGATTTTCTGTGTTTTGCCAGCTGGCAAACATGCACATTTGTGTAAGCTCATTCATAGCTGATACTGAGAGACAGGTGCTGATTTACTGTTCTTCAAATAACTGTGCTGGCATATGTCCAGTATTAACATGACTGTGCATAGAGAACAAGAGTGCATCACTTAAAAGCTTTGTGAGACACCTCTGAGGCACCTCCCTGGACTCTTATTTACTGGTATTGGCAGCAGGGGACAGTTAAATATGTTTCAGGGATGGATTTCACTGCCTGTGCCTGGGGAGTGTCTGTGATGTTAATGCATACAAATGCATGTGTGTTGCTGCCTAATATGAAATGTAAAAATGAGAACTGCAAATCACTATTGATGGCACTAACAAAATAGAGATGCTTAGTGTCAGATCCATAGAGAATACTTCTCCATAGCTCCTTAGCAGCCATTGGAACTGATTAGAGACAGGAGCTCCAAAGCCTGTATGACAGGGCTGCTCTTAATCTTTCCTTCTGCAGTTGTTGGTATTCTGTATGCAAGCAATCCAGATCTTCCCAATAGATACTGAGGCCGTATCCGAACTGTAGGAACTTCTCCCATCCATCTGCTTCCTGTGTCTGGGAGTCACCCCAGCTTCTGACCCTCCCTGAGGTTGGCACAGCCTGGGAGTGCTCTGGGGTGGCTGCAGGGCCCTTTGCATTGGTTGCAGCTCTGCAAGGTGGGGGCCCTCTGTTTGATGGTCTGGTGGCATCAGGGGTTGAGGAGAGGACAGAGCTCTGAAACATCCGCTGGAGTGATCGATACCGAGACAGCGTTGCTTTGTTAACTAATCCGGAGCTGACAATGTGTCTCACACTGACTCACTGCTGGTGCTTTGTAACATTCACAGAGCTGCCTGCAGTCAAGTCCTGCAAATCCAATTCTTGGCTTCCTAGCGTTTATAGGCCATGATAAGGCATAAGAAATTGCATGGCATATTTAATTAGCTACTTGTGTAAGAACCTAACTCTCAAGAAGAGCACTTTCATGAAGGCTTAAATAAAAAGAAATTACTTAGAATTTTTGGTTTTGGCAGTAACTTAAAACTTATTAACTGTATCAATTTATAAAAGCTGAAGTATCTTTAAGTAAGCAAAATGTGGCGTCTTCCTGCTCCCTTTTTTTTTGTGGTTGTGATCAAGTTCTAAGTGCTATGATTATAATAGCAATAGTTATGTCAGTGGGCTCTGTTCTGAAGGTGAGACAGACTTCCTTACTCATGCATGGTAATGTTTATTTGAAGGATTTGTAAAGGAAATCTAAGGAAATTATTTCTGCCCCAAACAGAACTTTCTGTCAAGGCTCCTATACAGCTTTGAAAAGAAACTCCACAAATGTGTTTGAATACCAATGATGATATTATTGGTGTAGTGGAGGGGCTGTGTGCTCAGTGGCAAACTGTTCATAAACTGTAAAAGTTAGAGGATACTTTTCTGTGTCAGGAAAACTCAGTCCAAAGTATTGATTTCTTCAAAAACATCTGCAGATTATGTAAGTATCGTTATCTTTTATACAGGATAAACCCATAGTAACATGGGAAATATTTAACCATAAGTATTAAAAATTAAATGGGAAAATAGAACACAGATACAGTATGTGATTATGTATTATCCTTGGATGTTACAGCAGTCATTTGCAGATGTCAATCTTCCAGTTTTCTGGCAGGTAGATAATATCACCTCAATTTAATAGACCAGTTAGGTAACAAAAGAAAAGGAGTAGCATGCTCAGGGCTGGGCAGTGAGCTGAGGATAGCTAATGTTGAAAATAAGGAATAAGCTCTCAATTATGAACTTCAAACTCACTATTTCTTTTTCTTTCCTGACTATATTACTCAGGTATAAAGTGCATGACTGGGCTGTTTACTGAGGTTGTGGTAAAACAGTGCTCACCCAGTGTCCATGTTCCATGTCCTAGATTGCAGAGGAAAGTTTATATGGTTACATTCTGCTGAACTGGCTACAAAATCGGTCAACTTCCCCACCCTGGGCTGTGCCTGTTGATTTCTCATCTCGAACTGTGGAACAATAGTCCTCTGATGAATTTGTGCTTTCTCTCAAAATAAGACTGTAGTCTCTTTTTGCCTTTATGGCTTGATTGATATCAAGTTAATGTCAGAGGCAGAGATATGTGCACAGATTCCTATCAATAAATGGCTTGTTTAAAATAAAAGGGTGCTCTATTTTGGGCCCTGGTTCTAGATTACAGTGGGCAATGAAGAAAAACAAAATACAAAAGAAAAATTTAGGAGTTCTTGGCACACAAGTGGATTTACAAAGTATCAATGTTACTGCTGTCTTACTAATTAGAAATTCACTTCAGTTTGAAAAAAAAAAGATAATTTGTTTTACCGTAGGTATGGAATGTTCTCTAGTAATTGAACATATTTCTTTGTTGAATTGGTAGTGCTGGACGTTAGTAAAGTTATCAAATTAGGACCTTTGTTTGACTAATACTGAGCTTTTGTACTAAAGGGAAAATGGTAAAGTCTTCAGCTTTTTTGTGTATTTCTCTCAACTATTTTTTAGTATTAGAAATTAGTAGAATCACAATTACTGCCAGACTTTTGAAAGGTTTTGGGGTTTATTTTGTGCCTAGTTTCTGTAGGTCTTCTGAACCTGTGCTAAAACTCTTGTAACACATGCTGACTAGTTTTGTTTGGCAAAGTTTTGTTACATTTGGCATGTCTCTCTTCTTGCTGCAAGAAGTCGTAGTATAGTGACATTCTGTTTTGCTACTCTGAAAACAGCCACAACCCATCTGACTCTCTGGCATCAACACAGCAGCTCAGTATTATCTGGACTCGTGTATTTCTTTCAGCTTCTATTTGTCATTGCAGTTTTCCTAGTGATAGGAAATTTTTGACTTAATAAAGGCATCACTGCTTTGAGTATGTGTATCTGACAGTGGGTACATTTAATGTTATGAAAAGCATTTCATATTACAGACTTATAAGCACTGTGATCTGAGCTGAAGAACAGGTTTATCTTTGCTGAAGGGAGCTTTTTTCAATCAGCCATAGAGTTAAGGCATTCTTCTAACACGTTCGTCCTCGAGGCATGAATATATGTCCCTGTAAATGTGGTGACTTGGTGGCTTGACTGTGAGACTTGGATAAAATACAGCTGACCCTATATTTTTTTAAAGATTTCTTCTGCTGTCACAACAAGGAAGTAGTCTGTGTTTTAGAGAAGTTTTGTATCAGAGCCAAATTGCTGGTCTGCTTCCCTGTGAAAGACTTTTTTCCTGTCATTTGGTAGGCACTCTTAGATGAAGCCTTTTCTCTCTAACAGTGATTACTTCTATCATCTCACGTGCCTCACAAGCTTTATTGTTAACTCAGTCAATGAAAATTAAACTGTGTAAAACATTTAGTGCAAATGGCCTAGAATGGTAGCTAAGGGAATATCTTCATCTCTTGTCATCAAATAGAAAATACTTGTAAATCAAATGAAGACAGAGAAGCAAACTCAAGGAAGGTCAAATATTTGGGCAAGAGGGGACTGCTTTTAAAATGATGCTTTGGATACATGGCAGCAGAGGGGAAGGTGAAATGGCCAGAAGAAGACCAAGGTGTGTAAAAGAATGAACTAAAAATTGATGTGTGTGCTAGAGCAGCAACATGATTTTATGGAGTAGGCTGTATAAATAAAGATCTGTAAATGTATTTAAGCAGTGAGGCTGGATGCCAGAAGAGGGGAAGGTAAGGAAAAACTGGGAAGCAGTTAAATGAAGTTTTGGAAGAGAACTGTGACAAAATACTTCCAGTGATATAATGATGATTTGGAAAATGATGAAAATGCAATGAAACTCTAGGAGCACAGCTGAAAGCTGTGTTGGCAGATTTACAATATCAGTATTGGGAAATGTTCTTCAGATGTTTATCCCAGGGCCACCTGGAAAGGTACAGTGAATACAGATCAAAAAGGCCTTGTAAAAGATGAAATCAGGCTAGATTTCAGCTATTGTTTAAAAATACCTCCTCTTCAGTCCAGCAGAAAGTGGAAGTAATATAAATGTCTGGATTTTTCAGAGAACAGATGTATATGATGTAATAGATAAATAATAATCTAAATTATATTTATATTTTTAGTAATCAATAACTTTACAGCTAAGCAGCGAGCTGAACATGAAAACCACCAATATTTGCATGATAATCCTCATGAACATTCTCTGGAATGTGAGCCCTGCTCAGTCACTATTATGAGATTTCCTTTAAATGCATCACTATTTCTTTACCTGTATCCATGACTTCCTCTGTTTCCCACTTTCTTTTAAAGAAAGGAGTAAGGATCAGAACATGGTCTGATGTGAGCAGAGCCACACAGGTAACCATAGCCAGGTCGAAGTCCAAAGTACTTTGGTCCTAGGAGGGAATCAGAGTACAAAGGGACAGTTTAACTGCCTGTCAGCAATAAAACAGGGAGGCAATATCTGGTTGCTGTGACCTTGGAGATGGAGTCACACACATAGGTAAGCAGACTGAGAAGCTGGAAGCGTGTGCAAAGCAGCTGTAGGATTGTCAGAATGTTTCTAAGCAGTGACACCATGATCCAGACATTGCTGAAAGGTTATTTGGTCTGATATGCAAGGGGCCATAATTAATAATAATGTCAACAGCTTTAAAAGTTTCACAGCAGTCTGAAAGTTACATCAGTGAGAGGTTTGAATTGCATGAGTGAATCCCTGTTTATGTTCAGTATACAGGAGTATGCCTGAGGCAAACTGCCTTGTAAACAAGTGTTAAATTGGATCAGCAGTATTGCCAAAATATTTACTCATTTTCCTTCTGGAGTCAGGTGATTGAAACATCCACTTCCATGCTTTTATGGCACAGAGGTGGCCTGAAAGGAGGAGGAGGACTAAAACTAAATAGTTTTGTAGGGCTTTGGCAAGGCATGCCAGGATAGACACAAATTTTATCTAGGGTATGACTGATGGGTGAGTAGGCACGGAGGGCAGAGCTGATAGCCATGTTGATGATTCAGAGTTTGATTGAGACCTTAAAGACAGGACCTGTCAGTTCCTTGTTGTCAATTTGTTCTTGCCATAGAAATGGTATTTACCAGTTGTGCTTCAGAGGAGAGAACATGGTTAGTCTTAGGTGTATTCCAAGTGATTCGCATTGTGCTCCATAATTTATAAAGTGATAGTTGATTTTATTCATAATATTGTGTATTGTCCTCTTGAGAAAGATGCCCTCTCACCTCCAGTTCTGCTTCCTCCTTGCTTAAAGGATAACTAGCGAGAGAGGAAGAGTCCTTTTTCCCCCTCTCCTTTGGTTTAGTTATATATATTTAGGTATTTTGCTGTTCTGTCAGATCTTGCAGGAATACATCCTCCAACATCAGAAGAATATACAGAACTTCAAATAAAATTGCTGGAGTTACTTTACTGTGCCCTTTTAAGTGAAACAAAGCATAGTGCAATGTTGGGTACTATTTAGAGACAAGGTAATTGGTCAGAATATGCTCCTCTGTGTGTAAGAAACTCGAGAAATTTCCAGGCATGGGAAAAGGGATTTTATAAAACAAACAAAGGAAAAACTTACTGACCTTGCCACCAAACCTTGTTCAGTCTATCAAGACTGGAAAGACTGCAGGATAGCCTAAAACAGGATGAAAAGTTTTGTCTTTGCAAAAGCAGCTCATTTGTCTCTGGATGTGCAGTTAATGCTGTGGACAGTCAGACCTTTGAGAAGCAGTTGTTGACCACTTCTTGTTGCATATGAGACCTGAATATCCAAGAAGTGTGCAGGACACAGTGACCCAAAAAGTTACCCACCTTCTTTTCGGAGGTTTCCTTAGCTTAAAAAAAACAAGGAGAAAGGTCTTATGATAAATTCTACTTTTACCTCAGAGTTGAGGCAAAAGAGCAGGAAATTTTGGCATGAAACTGAGTGAATTATAGAAATGGGCAAGAAATTAAGAGGTAGCTGGCAGAGTTAATGAGAAGGCAAATACTGTTTAAGACCACATTCTGTCTGAGTTCCTGATCTCCTCCTACCTGTATTCATTCCCTTTTGGCAGACCTCGAAGCTTCTGTGTTGGTGGAAAGCTCATTTCAGAGGAAATTCTGTTGAGACCATCTCTGACTGTAGGAATTAAGTTGCTTCAAATCCTTTCCTGTTCCCCAAAACCCCCAAATTACTCCACCACAACACCCAGAATTCCTAACCAGCATCTCAGAGGAAGTGTATTGATTTAGCTGCTGCGGTGTATAGGTTCAAAGCATAGTCCTTTTTGCTGTATTTAAATTTACATTGTTGAAGTTTTCTAAGTCTATGAAAACATTTTAAACTTTTTCCCCTCATCCAAGGTATTACTTCTAGTAAAACTAAGATATAATTAAAATATGTTTTAAAAGTCTCTGTGTAGACATTGACCTGTCCGACTTAGTTTGTTCATTCAAATTGGCTGGGTAAAATTAAAAATTAATGAAAGTACACAACTGACACAAGAAACCTGGCAAGTAACAATAAACCTCATCAACTTAACATGCAATCATCCTGCTTAAAACCAATAAGCATGCCAAACAGGCAAGACAGGTTGTGTTGAGAATGATTCTAGATTATCTTGTTGTAATGCACTAAAGCTGTAGTTTGACCAGTTTTATTTTAAAACCAATATTGCCGTGGAAAGGAGGAGTCCCATGCTTGTGAACTCGCTGTTGGTTTCTGCTCAGTGCTGGTTTCTATATCCTTCTCCACCCCCTTTCCCTGATCCTTCTTGCACTGGGATTACTGGGTGACTGTAGGTGAGGCATTTGAGGAGCTCATGTACATAAGCGGGGGGGAAGCAGGAGGAAAAGCATCTGAGGGCTGTTTCTCTACTCAGTGCCTCGATGTTGTTTACCACACTCACCTGGGATGTTTCCAGTGCTACCCTATACTTGAAACTAGGACGGGAAGAGGCAACTTAGAAGTGTTAAACCAGACACACACCTGAAACATGACACCCTTTCCTCCCTGTACATCCCTGTGCTGAATTCATGGGCTTTGTGTCTAGATGAGAATGTTTAGCTGAAAGATGCCCCTTCTTCTTGCAGATAGTGGTGTGCAAATAAAACTTGAAAACAGATATCACTTGCTGCCTCAAAGCTACCAGGGACGGAGCCTTACCTTCAAAATTCACACTCCATTTTCTTCTTGCATCTGCTTATCATGGATTCAGTTGTTCTTTCTGTAATTAACATATCACAGCTAAAGGAGCCTCTTACTGGAAAAGATGAACAGTGTTCTGGAATAAAAGCAGACAGGCTACTGTTGTTTAAAATGGAGGTAGTTTGTATGTATCTAAGTCATAAAGTTGATTTCAGTTTTAAATTAGAAAGCAGATGAGTCTGAAATTCCTGGAACACAGACCTTCCTAAGCTAATCTCCATAAATATGAATGAATTTGCCATGGGGGTAATTCAGTGTTTTGAAAAATACATGTTTTCTATTTATGAGCTGCAGGTACTGATGTAGGAAGAAAATGGGAACATAATTTCCATGAGTACTACCAGTATGTGTGTGGGAATGCCCAACTGCAAGGAAATTCAAAGGATTGGCAAGCCTTACACTATTGTGACAGCTCCTTTCTAATTGTAGCACACATCTACATAACACATGACAGATGGGCTAGTTTGGGTACCAAGTTAGTAATGGCCACAGCCCTGCATTTCTGGTTGGGGAAAGTCACACTGAAAGAGATGCCAGAGAAATCCTCTTTTTCCTGCTGACACTGTACAGCCACTACTGACACCCTGGGTGAGGTGATCTCCTGTGCAGGAACCTTTGCAGCAGCAAAGGGGTTGGCAGGAATGCTTTCCCCTGGATGTGGAAGCTGGATCATAGTCTATTTTCAAAAGTAAACACAGAGTACCTCCAAAATCTGCCCCGTAGCTGTAAGTGACAGGTCCTCGTGTAACACATTCTGTGAACAATACAACCACTGCAGGGGAAAAAAAAAAGGATATGGGTGGAATGAAAATCAGTTTCATAGGTCTTGAGGTGGGAAACCTTTTCTCTGTGTACAGACAGATGGCTTCCTTCACTTGTACTAAGAAGCTGATAGTTGGGTTTTTTTCAACTTCTCAAGCTTTCTGTCATTGTGAGTTGCAAGAGAAGAGCAAAATGCCACTTCACATTTGCATAGTATGCTTATAGAAAGTAATCTCTGTGATAAAGACTGCAGAAATTGGTGTATAGATCACTTTTGTCATGAAGGATCTCTACGTTGCACCACAACAATACTGGTTCTTCAATCTTTCATTTCATATTCTTTCTGTTTTTTGCTTCTATCCAATAGGTAAGGCACAGAACTTCAGACCAGGTAATGGCTTTGAAGATGAACACACTGAACAGCAACAGAGCAAACATGCTGAAAGAGGTTCAACTTATGAATAGACTCTCACATCCGAACATCTTAAGGTACACTGGCTTTTTTCTGAATCATATGGAGATTGGTTGTCTTTACTAGGGCTCTCCTCTTTCCAATTTTTTAGTTAGTTTTTGTTGTCGGTTTATCTATTCTGAATGTGTTAGGATCAATGGCTAGTTTAATAGATGAATGGGAGGAAGAAGAAAAGACTTAAGAGAGAAAACCCCAAACATGGACATAATTTTGGTATCTGGAGTTTGCCAGTGATGAGTAACTCATGTCAGAGAAAAACAAGTGCTCACATTTTAAATTTCTGATGAATCAGTAAAGTGATCTGAAGAGTGAAATTTGGCTTCTTTTTGTGAATTTAGGTTATTGCAAATTTAACACTATTCAACTAACTTGCAGTTACTAATCTTAAAATTAAGCAATGCAAAATGCCATAGCTGTTTCTTATTCTTAGGTCTGCTTCTTAGTTTTTAGGATTTTCTTATTACAGTATTGCAAGGTGGGATAAGAAGAACTGAAGAAAAGAAGGTAGAGTTGAACTAATCTAATTTATATGCTCCTGGAAGGAAAAGGGTAGTTCTTGCTTTGCATTAGATTACTGCATGCAAATCCAAAATGTTCCAATGTGTATCTTGTTATATCTTAAACCACTTTAGTCTTGGTTTCTCTTCTGTGGTGATGTGACAAGCAATTAACATAATTGGCTGAAGCCATAACATGATGAAATTTAAAGATGTGATGACAGTGCACCAAATGAGCAGTTCTCCTAAGCTGCTGTTGCACACCTGGGATCCATTTCTGATCTCAGCTCTTTTTGAAAAGTTTTGGAGACACAGTGAACTGTTATTTAATTTTCTTTTCTTCACCATTCTGTTACACAGTACAGACATAATACTGATTCCTAAAATCCTTTATAACCAATTTTTCTGATCCTTGAAATCCTATCTCAGTCATCATCAACTGATTTGTAACAATTATTATCCTGTGTTTCCTTCAGTATTTATGAGGACATGTGTCAGAAGCATTTGAAATATCTGTAAGGAGCATTCCATTACTTCATGTCTGCTTTCTATTATTCTTTTTCTTAAAACCTTGAAAACCTCTGAACTTAAAGAATTCTTCCTCATAGTAAACTGTGTTGGTTTTATCATAATATATTTATTCAAGTGTTGTAGTAATCTATCCCTAAATACAATCTGCTCCAAAGTGAGGTGCATTTCAAGCAACTCCTCCTTCTGTTTGTTTGTTGTTGCTCTTTTTTCTTTTTAATTTATATTATATCATCTATCTGATTATTTAGATTTCAGGCTCATTAATTGTGTCTTACACTTATTCCCTACATCTTTTCCTTTATTTCCTTTTTTCTGAATCCTTTGATAAGCAGCGTATGACCCTGGAGACTAATAAAGCTGCTTTTTTAATAAGGTTTGTGGAAAGAGTAACTTTCCAAAGTAAGATTGGCATTGTCAGAATCATCAACTCAGTACACTTCATCAGTTTCTTTATCAACTTTGTGTGGTTGGTAAATCTTATTTTAAAAAAATCTAGCTCTACAGCTCTGTTCAAAATCAAGAATTTAATTTGGGTTGGGATGAGGGAAGGTGAGAAAGGGATATATACAGGCCAAAAACATTCAGTTGTACCTAAATAAAACCCTACTCCCTCTTGAATGGAATTACTGAGGTGTTGCTGAGAACAAAAATTATTGTGCTCAGTCCTGAGTAATTGCTGAAATTTAGGTGTCTTCTGAAGTAAAAGAGATCATATTTGTGATGTACTGGTCCCTTCTGGCCTTAAAGCCTATGAATAATTTGAAGTCAGCAGTGTTACACAGATGGTCTTGAAGGAAGAACAATAATGTATTGATTTATGTATGAAGCAGAAAAGGAATTTAATTTGTTCTTCCAGTTATTACCCAGGATTGACAGAGAAATCTTTTTCTTTTTGTGCTCAAGTAAGCAGGTATGAGTGAATACGTCAGAAATAAATTACTTAAATAGAAATGGTCTACCTTTGCACAGGTTGTTTAGAAGAATAAACTGCATTTGATTTATGAATTACTTGATTTGAGGCTTCTTCACAGAAAGCAGGCTCTCTGGTAAAATACTGCCTTTTTCTTATCTGTTAGGTAAGTCCCCTTGCTACAGGGAGCAGAGTTATTCCTACAGGAAATGCAAATGAGAAAACAGTATTTAGTTTTAGTTGTTTTTTTACTGAATTATAGTACACAGTAAAAACTAGTACTTTTCTGTGTAGGAGATAACTTGATGGTTTTGTGTGTTAATGATGTGTCATTTAAGTTTTTGTTTAAATTTTACTGCAGTGTTTTCAATTTCTTTGTGTCTGGGAGAAAATTTTGCCCCTCTTTAATGTTACCTGCCTATGTGTCTGTATATACCTATATATAAGCACACACATGCAAGACTCTCTATTTAGGTTTCATAAATGTATAAATCACTGGTGCTTCTACTAGTTTTGTGAAACAGCACATAAAAAAATAATTAATAGTAATTTGCGCCTGTAGTGGTAGGATGTTGTGTTGCTTGTTTGACAACTTGTGCTGTCAGATAAGAGCAGCTGAGTTGTATTGCTGAGAGGTTTTTAGGAAAATGTTCTACAGCAACGTGTTCCCACTGAAACATTTTCTGGGATTATTTTTGGAAATTTTAAGATTGCATTAGTATTTAAAGGGAACCTCCTCTTCAAAGAAGTTCTAATATATAACTTTTCCTGGGGCTATGAGCTATCTCAGTTTGCTGTTAAATATTTTCTTCACTTAATTTCTTTCCTTTGAAGTTCTTCTATGTTACTGAGTAAGGTGTTTTGTCACTAGCATCAAGTTCACTTCTCTATTGATTAACTACTGGATCTCCTCCACATGCCTTGAAGGTGTGCTCTGATTTTTACATGATCCATCTCTGAGCTTCTTCATCTCCTTTGGGCTCTGGAACTGTCTCCTGTTAACTTCCACTGTAAACAAGTTTCTTTCCTTCCTGTTGCTAGCCAGTATGGATAGTAGTGGGTTCTTAGGCTGAAATGTTGAGATCATATTGACCAGGTGAGGGCTGCAAGGTGCTCTGCCATCAAATGGCTTGTAAAATTATGAAACTGGGTAAATACTGGCTTTACAGCTTCCAAAAACTGCTCTCAAACCATCTCAACATGTGTAGGATAGCAAATTAATGTTTTAGAAAGCGCATTTCAGATTCAGCAACGAGGCATTTTAGTACACTAAAACCTTCCTTAAGCTGGGAGTGTGGTTGTGTTTTTGAACATCCTGATGTGTAATACCTCAAATTTGTTATTGAATCAGTGTTCTTGTCTTAGAGCTCTTCTGTAGTTTATATAGTTAAGTGTTATGGAAAGAAGAGGTTCTTCTTCCTCATAGTGCATTTGGTAGCCCAGGATCATCATTATCCTTTGGATAATTAAAAAACCCATCCCTTTGCCTGTGCTCTAAAATATATAGCAGCTTTTTATAGGCTGTCAATTCCAATGTTCCCACAGTTAACTTCAAGATGTTATTGTGAAGGTTTTCGTATTTTTGCTGTTGATTGCACTGATGTGACTAATAAATATTGCTGACTATTTGAAACTGCTTTTGCTTCTGTGCTGTCCATATTAACTCCTTTTCAGACTTACAGGTGCCTTTTGAGGTTTTTATCCAGACTCTGGTCACTCTTCTGGAGTGTGGGTTTGGCAGTAGTTGCTGACTTCCTTCCATTCCTTAGCTCAGTAGAGATTACCTAAAGGTGCGTCTGTGTTTTTACCTTACTGATGCTTTTGCACATCTTGAGGAGATGGAATTGGGTCAAGGTGTTGCAGTTTCTCTTGGTGAGTTTCAGTTTTACTTGGTGAAGTACTGATCAGGGTATTTAGGCTTTAAAAGCAACAAGCTTTAATTGCCATGGAG
The DNA here is from genome assembly GCA_013400575.1 of Peucedramus taeniatus. Classification (NCBI taxonomy): domain Eukaryota; kingdom Metazoa; phylum Chordata; class Aves; order Passeriformes; family Fringillidae; genus Peucedramus; species Peucedramus taeniatus. The sequence continues at coordinate 167,614 of WBNO01000758.1, forward strand.
TAAAAGGCTAACTTTAAATCTCCACACTAATTTCAGTGTTTCTGCACTCAAATTCTGCTCTTGGCCAGCTATGTAGCTCCATCTTGATTAGAAGAGAGATGTAAGTGAAGAGCTTAGTTTTCACTTACCAAGTCCCCAGTAAGTCTACCGTCCCCATGGTGGGATCATAAAGATTCCAGTGGTCAAATATATGTGTATATATCAGCTTCTAATGTATTTTCCATGAAGAAAATGAGAGACTGCCCTCTATTAGAGGATTTATTTTGGCAAAAAATGGAACTTAGTTTTCAGTCTGTTAAGGATATTTTAGAATAGAAGACTCCAGCTCTTGCAGCTACACAGGCATGACGGTAATAAATAGGGGATTTGAGAGTTTTTTTGTCTCCCTTCCTCTTGTTTCCTATTTCAGCTAGCAGATGTGATTCTAGAGGCAGAGTAGGTGTTAGTTACAATGTAGTAACTTTTTGTTCAGTCACTGTCTGGTGTTTATAACAAACTATGTATGAGACCTGCTTATCTTTTTGGTTTGCTGGTTTTTCCCCAGGGTCCAGGTTTGGGACATTTTAGGAGTGGACAGGGCAGAAGCAGACAAATGGTGTTCAAGGAGTGTTTTCTTCCGTTTCTACCATCAACCTCATCTCCTGTCTCCATTTCACTCCTGCCTCAGAAGTTAAACACGGAGAATTAAAATGCTTTTCTTTCTCTGATCTACATTTCTTCCTGCCTTGGCTGTGGGATGTGCTGGTTTTATCACATCTTCCCTGAGACAGATGGTGAGAGGAGGTGTGGGAAAGTGAGCTGAGGTTGGGGTTTGTATCATGTGATGTTTACTATAGCCACTTTAATGCAGGTTAGCTTAGCTGATACATGGCAAGACTGTAATTGCTGGGGTTAGGGAAAACAGGGGTTTGGAGCATTTCTCCACTTCTTTATTAGCTTGTGTCCTGTTTAAAGTGCAGTGCTGTTCAAGGGTTGGGTTAGATCAAGTACCATGGTTATGAAAGGTCTGGTGTATGCCTGTAGATGTGCTCTACCATTTTGTTACTTTCCTGAATGCTGATGTGCTGCTGTAGTCATGAGTTTTTACCCAAATCAAAGTAAGACAATAGGTCTGGAAAGGACTCAACAAATCTCCATCCTCGTATCCTTAGCTTGGGACCCTTCAGTCTACAGCCTGAGAGACCTGATAGCTTTTTTTTTTTTTTCTTTTGGTAATATCTTACAGATGTGTATTTCTCACACAAATGAAGTGGTGTGCTACCAATGATTCTCCATCTCTTGTGCTGTCTCTTAAATTGGTGTATCTTCAATTTTGAGGTAGAATTTCAGTCTTTAATATCACTATTGTTTGCATGAAAAAGTATTTCTTTATTTGATCTGTACCTTGGGGACTTAATTTAAAACATTCTGTACACAAAAAGTCTTAGCTCATGTCTTAAGTGTTCTCGTGGGAGCACTTGGAGGTATTGCTGCATGTTTGGCTGTGAGCATGCAGGCAGATTGACTCATTGATTAAATCCACCTTCTTGTGTGTGCAGGCACACAAATAACCACACTGTGTGCATATTCCATGAACTCCTTTCAAGGAGAATTTTATTTCATCCTGTTTGAGACAAATCTATCACCCTGGGAACATAATACCAGGGATTTTTTTTTTTTTGTGTGTGTAGCTTTATCCTTTCAAGCCTTCCTTTTGGTAAAATTGCTTGTGATGGACTTTGTTACAATAGCCAGAAGGATGGATTTTGTCTTTTAACATCCTTTGTCCTATACCAAACAGTGCTTTAACAGGAAATAAAATTGCTTTTGCTTCTCTTTGTGTAATGTGGTTATCAAGAAGGAGTATTTTAGAAATAGAGTGTACAAGGCAGCAGAAGAGAACCTGTATGTGTTGTGTATAATATGTTACACAAATTGTAGATTACATGCCTTACCTCTTCTAGAATCAAGATGCAAGTGTAGAAAACTTAAAATACATTTTTAATCTAGCATGGTGCCTAAACCTTCAAGGAGGACCTTAATGCAGGCTTAATACTTTTATTTGCCCTCTTCCTTCTCCAAGCCAATGCAATGAAATAAGCATGTGTCTTCTGACCTTTTGTCTCTGTTACTGAGCTTGTACCAGAGGCTTTTTTGCATTGGTGTGTTTGTTTTGTTTGTTTTGTTTAATGTTATCAAAGTGCTGAATTTTCTCATAGAAGCAGTAAATTTTGGGGGGCATCAATTTCTTCTGTTGAGCTGTAGCTGTCCCAGGTTTATCCACAGAGCAGGAATGTGTCCCAGTGAAGTTCTTTTAACTGGAAGCATGTGTTCAGTGTCTGGATATCCACAGAGGCTGTATGATCTGAATATTAGTTTTGCTTGATAAATTAAGGCAAAGATTGCAGACTGAGGCTACAGTATTTAGTCTCCTCTTTTCTGTCCAGGATTTTCTCCCTTGCCATTTAACTGAACTGAAAGTAGTTTGTGTAACCACTGTGAAGGACTAAGAAATATCCAGACTTCTTTTGGTTTTGTTTAGGAGCACAGGTTTTCCAGAATGATTGTTTATAAAATGAGATTTCCAACATGTGTATAGATTGCTGACATTTGTTAGAAAGCATTTGGTAGTGGAAATGTGCTGCACTGTATTTAGTTGGGTGGACTCAAGTATCATCCTTTGTATTTGCAGCTTCTAGGAAAACTTTTCCAACCAGATTTTGGAATTGTTTCAGCTTGCTGATAAGGCCAGATACACTGTCTTGAAAATAAACTTCCTCAAATCTGCAAATGATCTCCTGTTTTGTGGGTGATTGGCCTATTGGAGCTCCTTCCAGCTAGAAATGCTTATAGGAAGTGTAACCTTTGGCTGACAAGACATTCTGCTGCAGTTCACCTACAAGCACATTTTGGCTCAGGAGACAGTGTGTCTAGCCAACAGGAATAATCTCAGCTGTGCTGGACCAGCATGTCAGCTTCCTATCCACAGAACTTGGAATCTCATCTGGGGCAATCTCAGAAATTGAAACCATGTTAAATCTTGCTTGGTAATTGTATTTCCCGGTAGCAGCTGGGTGTATTATCTTTTAGTGAAAATCCTTTCCAACAATGTCTTGTAGCAGTTCTTGGCTTAATCAAGTGGCTTATTATTGCTTAATAAAACAGCTAAGCAGAAGTTTTCCAGGAATTTGGATTGCTAGAGGTCTGTTCTATCAATCTATTTTCCAGAGCCTGAAAACTGAGTTTCATTCACACAAAGTTTAAATGGCTTCAGTATGTTGCTTGTAAACTCATTAATTCTGTCTTTATCAGTGTATTCGATTTCTCTTTTCCTGGGTAATAGTTTCTAAATATGTGGGGTTTATAAATGTGTCTTTATGTCCAGCTTTTTTTCCATGAGATCATGATATGGAGCTTTGTTTTTTGATTTTTGATTCTTAGTAGAAATCCTAAGCATTTGAAAATTTTTAAACTCTTACTCTTGGTAACTTGATTCAGTGTGTCTTTGCTGCCTTGAGCATAGGTTCGCAAAGGTAGGGAATATGTTTCCATTGAGATTTCCCTTGACCAAAAAAGGTTGGCAGAAAACATTAAGTTCCACCAGTCTTTAAGTGACAGTGATGTTTTCCCTGTTTGGTAAAGATGAGACAAGAAATTAAAATTTTCAAAAATTTTGATAAATTCTTAATTGCATTTGTATTTTGGAATTTAGTCAGATACGATGAATTCTTAATTTTTAGGTAGTGTGATACACCTTTACAAAGGAAGAGCTGATCTGTAGATGAAAACATTATTATTTTTAATTACTTAATCTCAGTTTTTGTTGAATGAAAATATTGCCATAGCAGGTTAACTTTGTGTAATTGATAGAGAAGATAGTTCTTTGAAAAGTTGTCTTATAGAGGAATTAATATATTGGATTTGTGTGCTTTCAGTTTTTGCTTGTGAATAAAGCCATTAACCCCATGCCTGATAGCTCTGAAGACTTTCAGAATGCACTGAGAAATAGATTTCTGCTCTGTATAAGTCTGGGTTTCTTCATCTCAGGAAGTTTAGTTTGTCAATTTCTTTACAAAAGTGTTCATATGTTCACTGCTGTATGAAGTGAAACTCAGAATGAGCAATGCTTTGCCTATGTGCTATATCTAAAAGAAGCTTCTTCCCTTTCCCCTGAGGGCCTGATCATGCCCTATGATTCTTCATTAAGCAAGAGGAATTGGATTTTCAGTGTCTCTCAAATTAAAATTCCTATATTCAGGGAATATTGTTTGAATGTTTGAGGTGAGAGCAGGCAGTAGAAGTTCTAATTCAAGTCTTGCTGCTTCTTTGGTTATAAAAACAGATTTCCACAGCTCAGATTATGCAAAGGACCTTACCTATATTATTTTTCTTTGGCTGCTTGTAATTTACCAGTCAGCTGTTAGACAAGAGAACAGTGAGGATCATTCATTTCTTCAAAAGCAGCTTAGCTGAACTAGCACTACATGTCTTGCATCATTTTGTGTTTAAGTTCGAAAGTTTCAGGATATAAAAGGACCTTTTCCTTTGAGTTGTTGTCCACAAGATTCCTGTCACATTTAATGAGATCATACATGTCTACCTCTTACTTGCAAAATGGAAATTTCTGAACAATATGGAAATGACAGACAATGTGGTTTTGCTTGCTGAGACCAAAATCTAACTGCTAAAACTGAGAATTAGTTAATCTATAAAGAACGAACACTTGAACTGTGCAGGGAAGGCACAGTTCCTGTGGTTGAAATTTCAGCTTTACTGAACTTTGTCATGGGAGATGTTTGCTAGTAGCATTAATCTACATTTTGTCACTTTTAAGTTCAGCTTGCATGGTGGTAAAAATGAGCTTTCAGTTGTTTATGGCACATTCTGTTGCTTTCCAGACTAACCAAGGGTGGCAATCATTTCTATTAACAGCAGGAGTCTGAGAATTGTGCAGTGTAGGTAACACTTGTGGAATGTGTGTATGCTGGATACTGTTGAAACTTGCTTCTATCCAGGTGTTGGAAAGAGGAGTTTGGGGAGGGGAAGTATACATTGCATATGTACCCTGATATTCCTGAGTGGTTAAGAATGGGATAGGAAGAAACATGTTTATGCTTAAACAGCAAAATGCAAAGGGAAGTAATTTTCTGTTTGTGCAGACCAGCAGTGAATTACTTGGCTTAAACTTCCTTAAAATAGGACTCTGAGACTGTTCCTTTCTGCATAAATCATTATATGTTGGCCTTTGCTTATAGTCAGATTAGTAACTTTCCTTTTTGAGGTTGAGCTGTCTCCTGTTCTCTTGGAACTGCTAATTCAAATTATACTGTAGTGTGGATACATGATTTTTTGTGCTGAGATGTTTAAATAATCAATGGTGAGGTATGCAGTGTCTGTGAGGCTGAATTTTTTTCTTTCCTCCTTTTTTCGTGTATCCTATATTAGTTTTTTTTAAAGAACAAAAAAGAGGGGGGGAAAAAAGCCCAAACCACTTTTCTTTTCTTGTTTCTTGTAGGTTTATGGGTGTCTGTGTGCATAAAGGACAGCTGCACGCTCTTACTGAGGTAAGACTATTTCATAATATACATACTGAATATGAAATATTCAGTTCTCAGGACAGATTCTGCAATTGCCATTCACCTTGAGTGAAGTTTCTTCTATGGTGACTGGTGAGTTAATCACTCACTATTTGCTATGTTAAGGGAAGACTGCAGAATCAGTCCTCAGAACTCCACTCACAGCCCTTGTATGTCTTTTCTGCTCAGAAGCACTTATTGGAGTGAAAAAAAAATCACTGTAAGAACATAAAACTTCACTGATAACGTTCTAAATGAGAGATGTGCATTACCATTGAGCTGCCCATAAACATTATTTGTTTCAGTGACATTGCATTGTATTTAAGTCTTATTTATACTCCAGTTGTACATTTCACAAGTGAATCAATAACGTTTCAGCTGGGTCATGTTATTGTATTCACTCCCTACCACTTTCATATTACAGCTTAATCTGGGTCCCATAAAAAGGAATTATTCCGTTGCCCATGTACCCTGGCCAAGATCTATGTATCAAGTATGAAGCTGAAGTTTCCATTCATATGAGTTCCCACCCAGCTTTATTGGGTTGTTTGTTTAATCCCCCTGTACTGCTCAGGAAAAACAAGAATATTCTCTTGTTAGGGATAGTGCTGCCTGTTTTGAGTCAAAATCGATCAAATGCTTTGCCTGTTGTATTAGTTTGAGTACAGACTGAAAGGAAACTCATGGTTTGTAAAGTTATTGCTTCTTATTTACTTCTGTTTTGTAGAAGCTGTTCAATTAAAAGATTAACCCTTTCCCACCCTCTCAAAGACAAGTCTGTTATTAATTAGCAATTTAAGCAGGTTTATGGTATGGTGTACTTGCCAAGAACTGCTGTAAAATGAGGAGACTGAGGAGCTCTATGCCAATTAGCAGGATATGTGTCACCATCACTTTCTGTAACTTACAGTTGCCACTCTGAGGCAAAGATGCACATATGTGGGCAGTGAATTTCTCCACCTTCTGGGGTGACAAATTTGCAGTCCTCATTCTAGCTGCTATTGGAGTGAAGCACTCTGGTTCAACGTCTGTATTTCTAGTGGAGCAAAGGTAAAGACACTTCCAGAAATTTCAGGATACAGCATGAGTGTGAGCACCCTTGAGGGACAGTTGATTTGATACATCCTTTCTGGTTTTTTTTCCCCTCCCTGTTTTCAGTAGAGGAAACATTCCTAAGATGGCTGATCAAGTTATTCAGGCAAGCTTTGCTAACATTATTGCTGATTTCTATTGGATAGCTGGTAAATGAAAACAGGGAGGTTTTGGGCCATTCCACTCACTAAACATTATTGTAGAAGAGGTGGAGCTTCATAATGCTTTATTGTACTAAAACTTGGAGGATTTTGCTCCTTTTTTTTTTTTTGTTATTTTTTTTCCTTCCTTCACAGCAGTTGCTTACTATTTAAATAACCCTCCCCACCCAAAAAGCCAAGAAAATAAAAACTGCACAGATGCTTCCTCATAGTGAGCTAACTTTGTAGCTGCTGCTTTGTTCAGCTATTTTTGAGTTCTTGGCAAGCAAATACATCTAAGAAAGACTTCAAAGAATAGCTTTTTATAGTTATAATTCAGAATAACAGGAGAGATTCCTGAAGCATCTTGAGACCAAAAAGGAAAAGAAGTTTACTGCAACACTTTGAGAAACAGAATAGCTTTAGTGACATGTTATAAAAGTATAATTAGTGATTACTGCTTTTCTTCTGTGGACAAAGGTGAGCATTTAATGTCTTCAGTAGGAAAATCCATGACAGAAATTGATGTTGTAGAGAATCTATACACAATTTTGCCCAGTAACATAACTATTCTTTGATTTTAGAGAGCTTTTAAAAGTTAAAAACTGTATCTATTCCAAATGGTGGGATTAATTGTGTTTTCTAGCAACGGTAGTAGCATTTTTCATCTTCAAGTATGTGTAGAGTGATAGTTGAGTTCTGAAGATTTCTGGAGGTTGGAGAAGGGGGCTAAAATGATGAGCTGAAGGAGTTATTAGTAAGACAGACAGGGTGAATCATCAGTTCAAATATAGCCCAGGAGGATAAACAAATTGGCCACTGTCTCGTGGCTTTTTTCAGCTTGTGGTCCACAAAGGTGGTCTCCTTGCTCCCAGTGCTCAGCATAATTGACACCAGCCTGGCACTACAAGTGCTCAGAACTTCTGCCAGGGTTTCACTTCTTTGGAGATGAAACTGTTGATTCAGAGGCCCATTGGTCAATAGGTGTCTGAGTCACTGCAGGGAGAATCCTCTGGTGCTTGCCTGTGCTGGACCTGTTCTGTAATGAGTTTAATTATCCCCTCTTGTGTTTTGAGAGTACAGTTGATGATATGCCTATGTATGAGGGATACAGCATCACTTAGAGCTTATGTCTGAGGGCAGCATGATGGGAAATCATGCTTATTTTATATATGAGTATGTTTCCATAAGAGAAGAAGTTGAGAACTTGTGCCTAATGTTTGGTGACTGGATTTAGACAACTTGTGCTGTTAACAGACAGGGCAACCTCAAATGGTGTTAGAAGAGCCTTGAGGATTTTGTAAGCCTGTTAAAGGGCTACATTAGGAATATGCAGCACTTTGTTATTGGAGGGCAGCAGAGTTTGAAGCATTACAGATTTCTTTTCTTGCATGTTTACAGACAAAGGAGGCTTAAACACAGGAGTGGATCATGCAGAGCAGGTTTTTTGCCTGAGGAAGGTGTTGATCCTATGTATGCCTTGGGATTTTCCCTTTTGGCAGCATTTTGTGTTGATTTAAGTCTCCTCTCTCAAGTGGCTTTTGTTTTTAAAACTCTTGAGCAAGAGGCAGTTTCTGTTTGTTTTGGTTTCTTTTTTTTCAAAATAAGAATGGAATTGTTTAATTATAGACTGCACTAGGACTTTGGCCTTGTTCTGAATCCACAGTCTTATCAGTTTTGATAATCCAATATTTTTTTGAAGTTCTCAAGCCAGAAGCTATGGTATATGCCTCTTCTGAAGTAATTCAATATCCTTAGATTGACAGAACAGCTTAGGCTGCCAAGGACCTCTATCCCTGCAAGCACTAAGTTAAGAAACATTTAAGGAAAGCAAAGTAAATGCTTTAATAGGTGTATCACCCAAATGAGCTGGCAGGCATTAGACTGCCTCACTAATGTTGAGCTCATGAGCACAGATTTGCCACGCTTGATTTCTCTAAAACCAGAAACTGGGTATTCCTTTTTCAGCATTCAGCTGTAATCTGAAGCTGCTGGTTTGTTTCTTTAGCTACAGGAATCTGCATTGCTTCCTGCTGTACTCACATGCCTCTCCAAACTAATTTCAGCCTTTCCCTTAGGCCTTTCTGTGTTTTCCAGCCACTTTCCTAATCTGACAACTCTCTTCACTTCCATTTCCTGGCACACAGCAGTATCATAAGTCTGGAGAAACTTGCAGAGTAGCAGAGTGTCTGGTGTCAGCATGGGATACTGCAGAGCATTCAGAGGCCAGCTCAGCCAGGCGAGCAGACAGACTGAGGGGACTGGAGCCTGGGCCAGTGGGGAACAGCCATGGCTCAATAGCAGTTGGGTAGGATTTTATCCCATGCACATCTACCATGGAATGGCTGCATGAGCAAACATCCGTTTTAGATGGAAGACAAACAAATTTGTGTGTTGTAGGTTTTATAGGCCTGTGCTATTATACTGACACAGATAATGTAGTAGCATAAAGTCTAGCACATAAAAGCTACTTAATACCTTCTTGCAGATCTTGAATTGTTTGTTGAACTCAGTTAAACAGGTTTATCTGAATTTCGAAGAGACAGGTCGGGCTAAAATGTGGTTATAATTAGATGTATATTTATATATGCACAGAATGAGTCATACAGCTTGATAATTCCTTCTTGAAGGAAATGAAAGCCTTGGCAGTTGTGTGTGTGGAAGATGAGGAATGGAAAGTTATTGTGTGTTGATTGGGATATCTTGAAATTGCACTGCTTCGGGGACAATAGTTAATTGTTGCAACAGAAGTTTTATGACTTAATTCATACTGGATGATAGTAAAAATGTGTGCAAATGCACTGTTGCCACAATCTGAATCTGATTGCTCAGTGTGGGATCTGACATGCATTGGAACTTTCTCAGGCAGAGAGCAGGGCTGTTGCAGTGTGATAGGAGCACGTGGTAGGTGATGGAGGGGTAGGACAGTATTATTTCAGGCAGCAGCTGTGTGAGCTGAGAGCTACCTGAGGTACTCTCCTGAAGTCTTTCAGATTTGGTCCTTGCTGGTGAACTGTGAAGTCAGACTCATGGAACACGGGATACCACACCAGATAGTGGGAGTGGAATCAGAAGCACTCAGTGTAGTTGAGCAGCCATGGTTTTCAGGTGCTGTTACGTGTGGCAGTGGGGAAAGTGCTAAAGCTCATCGTAATGAAAATGCCAATGTCCTTTGAAGAGAGAGGATTTATTTCAGGAAGTTGTTTGGTGATAACTGAAAACTTCCCTTCTCTGCTTTCCCTCTCAACAGCAGTAATTTAAGTAAATAATAAATGCAATTAGTGGAGTTTCAAGTTTTTGGAGACCTTCCTTTTTTAGTATTTTTTTTCTTTTTTACTTTTGGAGATAGCACAAATTAGAAAGAAAAAATACTGAAAGCTTAAAAAATCTCAGAATTGTTTCAATTGTGCTGAGTTGCCCTTTTACAAGGAATAGAAGGTAAGTTCTTAAAGTGAGAAGGTTCTTCTGATATACAGCTTTCACAAGCAGAATAAATCATTAAAAGTATTTCATTCTTCTTTCTTTTTTCCTCCCCTCAGTTCTTGTTATCTTTCTGTGGAGGGCCTTTGACCCTAGAATGGAAAAAAGCAGACAGACATCACTTAGGTCTCATCTTCTGAAGCTCTGTGCTACAGCTAAAATTGTAGTAGTAGTAGTAATAAATGTATTTAGTAATAAATTGCCTTCCAGGTAGCAATTGCACACTTGTGAGAGTTTTTATTAAAAAGGCCTGAAATACCATTCCTTCCCTGTTCCCTCCTTTCCTCATCTCCTGTAAGACTCTCTAATCCCCACTTTTTTTCCACCAGCGTGATTCATATTGTTTGAGTAACTTTAGTTTTACTCATGTAGCACTGCAAATATTTAACTCAGCTTTGGTGCTGGCAGTAGGCTGTCAGCTCTAGAGAACTTGATGTCTTTGGATCTGTAGTTTCTATTAGCAGTCATTCTGCAAATATTTCATGCAGCAAAGCAATTGTTCCTGCTTTTGGTATTACCTGTTTACCAGCTGACATTTAGTTCCTGGAAAATTTGGCTCTGGTGGTATTTCTCAAAAAAAAAAAAAAAAAAAANAAGCTGTGGTGTGAAGTTGGTAAGCCTGAGCTTGGAGATGACTCCAGAGAAAATTAGAAAATTACAGTTGTGCTTAAGGTAGCACTAAGTAGAAAATTCAAAGAAATTAAAAGACTCTCATTTTCATCATGTTAAAAATATTACTTATTTCCTGGATACTGCTGTCCAATTTCTAGCAAAAAAAAAAACCCCAACAATTCAGAGAGTTATTAGGGAAGTCCTTGAATTCATGTTAGATAGGTACTACCTAATGTAATCAATGAAGCCATACTGAGTAGAGGCTCCCACATCAGTTTGTATTCCTTGATATCTTGTACTTACCTAATCCTTGTGCATTACCTCCCCTTGCTTATTGAAATATTTCTTGGACACTTTATATAGTCCTTCTGACTGAAGTATTGAAAAAAGACAACTCAAAAGGAGGAGGAAAAAAGCAGAGGGGTGGGAGAACTCTAAAAGTAATTTTGTCCTTTATCTCTCCTCAGATATGGGACCTAATTCTGCTCCAGTTTGGTCTCATTGCATACATAAAGCATCTTCCTTGAATGTATTACAGTCTTGTTATGTAAAGTTATTTGTTTTATGATTTTGTGGCACTGGTCACTGCTTTGCCTTTCTGGAGGAACAACATGAGCAACGATGCAAGCTTTCTCTTGGATGTTTCTGTTTACAGCTCAGAAGATACAGAATATACCTGTTAATTCTAAATATCTTTGCTTTAGGGGAATGAGTCTTGATACGGAACAGTGTAAAGAGGGCATTTACTTTGGAGTTAACTTTTAAAAAAAGATCATCATGTAATGATGACAAATGATCTTTCGGATGACTTCCAACAACTGACAGCCAGAATTTTTAAATGCCTCCTGGCTGTAGGATGCAGCAAAAGGGCTGTGGTTTAAACTTTATAAGAACTCAAAGTATGCATAAAATTCCGCAGATTAAATTTATCCTTGTGATCTCTCAGCCAATGAATAGCATGACCTGTGGATTAATGCTGTAATAAACCTCTGCTTGCAGGCTCTATCCGCTTTGTCCGTGGTTCAGGTGCTTTTTGTAGCGTTAATTGGAGCTACAGCTTCACTTTATGAATGAAGAGTGTTTTCAGTGGTGCTGTGTTAGTGCTGGAAAGTATCATGCAGGGGCAATCTGGGCCTCCACAGGTGTAACACCCAAGCACCAGCAGAGAAAGTTTAGCCCTATTGAAAGTATGTCAGAGGTATTGAGTCCTCTGCTAAGCTATGGTTCCTTTGTATCTTTCCTGTAACGGACTTGAGTTTTAGATCTGGATGTATTTGACGTATTCCAGGAGTACATGCTCTGATGAAAAGAATGGTTATGTGGTATAAAACTACAAGTATCTGTTGCTATTATTTTCTTGCCTTTTTTGCTGCTTTTATCATAAGACTGGAAGTTCAATCAGCATATATCCATGTAATTTCCTCTTATAATTTGGTTGTTTGGGTTGTTTAGCTTTTCCCTTATAGGAGTCATTAAGAGTTAGACCTTGCATGTACTTGCCTCAGGGTCAACAGAAAACCATTCACTCAGAGCCCAGGGATTTGACCTCTAGAGAAGAGTGATGGTAACCTTGTCTGATGCAGCAGTAGTTCACTCCCCATTAATGACTGTGTGAGGATTCACTGTAGGCCCGAGAGTAGGGTTTAAAACAGGGTGGGGAAATAGTTCAGTTATTAGGAAGACTAGGCTACTCTGTAATGTAAAAGGTGAGAAATCATTCCATTTCGTTGGCACTATTTTTTTCCACTACTAAATTAGAGTTAATGGATCATGAGCTGTCTCTTAGGGCTATTTGCTGTCTATGAAGTGCTTTTTTCACAGAATCACAGAATGGTTGAGGCTGGAAGGGACCTCTGGAGGTAGCTGTGTCCAGCCTCAGTTAGGAAGAACTCAAAGTTTTGTCTCCTTTGTTGTTGCATGCAGGAGCTGAAAGGAGAAAGGCATAGGCAATAAGGACTTTTCTTACAGCTGAAAAATTAGGAAGCTTCTGTTTATATTCCAATATTAATGTGTTTCTAAGATGACAAACCATCTAGCAATAGATGTTGGCAAAATCTCTAGCAATATATTTTTGAAATTGTAAAAATCCTTATTCTTTTAAGTGAAAAGCTTTGGGATGTGCTTTGGATTTTTTTTATAAAAGTATAATTTTTAGCTTTTGCTTAAATTATTGTGACTAAAAAAGAGATCTATAAATGTGAGTATTAAGTACATGGATGTGTGTATATATCTGACAAGTTATTTGTTTGGTACTACATGTAGACCTTGGGCTTACTTGTTTCTGTGTCACTTGCAAAATGATTTCTACTACATCTTTGATCATTTTGAAATGCAGTTATAATTCTTTTTATAAGCTTGGTTTGGTGCTGACACTTCCCTTCATCTCTTGACTTTTCATAATAGAATTTTAAAAATACTTGTCAACACTTGAGCCATATTTGGTTTTATTTTTGCACTCTTCACAGCATATGGACTGTCAGTTTCAGTTTTGCTGGAACAGTTCACTTAGGTTCTCAGTTTAATTTATAAAAAGTGGCTGAATGTGCTCTCAGCAAATGTAGTTTGTGCCTTGACAGCCAGCTCTACCTCCTCCTTTCTCTGTGCTGTCCAAGGCATTGTATAGTTTCATCTTCAAAGCAGTGTCCTTTTTCTTCTGTTTTTATTTTCTTCAGAGGAGTACAGCATGTCTCTCTTCAGCCTGAGACATCCCCATATGAAAGACACATACCAGTTTGCAAAATGAAGAGACCCATTCCTGGTCCCTTGATCCTGTCAAGAAGCACAGGTGCTCCAGAAGCAGCCATGCCCTGATTAACTGGAGACTGCTGGACCAAACCAGCTGTACTGGCTGAGTGGGAGGGGTGTCTGCCCTAAATGTGTTTTTTGAAAGAGTGCATGAGAAAGCAACAAAAGATAAAATTCTGTTTTCAGTGGTGGTTCAATATAGGTTATCAACTGTGAGAAAGCTGAGTGAAGGTCAAAAGATTGTGAGCACCCTCATCTGTTTTATCAGCTAGAGAGGTCTCATTTTTGTTGAAATGATTCTGTAGACACTTGCACTGAGCTTGTTCCAACAGCTGAAGAGTTGCAGACTCTGGTACCCATGTGTACCATGTGTGAGAGCTGAGTCAGGCTGATTAACAATAGGTGTTAACCTGACATTTGTATGCACCAGTGGATGCAAAATCAAATCTAAACATGATACATGTAATAAGTAAATTAGACTGTTCAAAGTAAGTAGAGTTTAAAAAGCTTGCAGAAAAGGGAGGGGAATGGTCGTGGTTTTTAGAAAGTGTCACGCCGTTTAAACCTTATGTTGTAACTTTAAGGCTTCATGTATTATTTTGTAACAAAAAAAAAAAAGGCAATGTATCTAACGCAGTGAAATTATTTCACAGAAGTTTAGACAAAGTACGTATTCTTTACTTTTATATGATTTTCCTTGGGAATCTGATATTTCTGTGACTTTTTTAAAAGGAAAAAATACTTCAGTCCCAAACACAGCTTGATGTGCTGCACATACCAAAAAAATCCATTTAAAATCACACAAGGGGGCCTGACTTTCAATGACAGGAGGCAGGAAATTTAGTGTTCTGATTGAAATTCCATCTCCAGTTCATACTGTTGCTGCTTCATGTTGTGGCATATGTGGTGTGCTTGACCCTTTGGTTCTTTCTCCAGCAAAAATGATACAGGTCTCCACAGGAGTTTCAGCTAAGTCTCTCTGATTTGTAGCTTTGCAGTTGTGAGTGCTTAAATATCAAAAGTCAGGCTTTTGAAAGCATGTAAAGGACCTTATTTAAGTTAGATGATATTTCAAATTTTTTTCCCTACATCTGATGCTTACTTTTTGTTTTTAGTGAGTGAGAGCTAACCATCTTGTCTGACTGCAGTGATCAATGATCTGAGCTTCCAGAAAAACACTTAACTGAGCATTTTTAAAAATCTTGTTTGGGTAGATTGTACCTGGCCATGCAGGGGCCTTCATTTTGGAAGGAAATTCATGTTGCTGTACCTGGTTATGACACTTATTCTGAAGACGGAAAGGTGGAATTGATTCTCAAAAAGTTGCAATAGAAAGCTCAGTTACAAGAAGGAAAAAGCTGACAAAAACTTTGGCTTCTGGAGGACACAAGCTGGCATTACAGGCACTCTCTGAGGAGAGAAGCTGGCAGGTCAGTTAAAGGAAAAACTTCTGTGGGCTGGTGGTGAGCAGGTAGATTAAACACACGGGGACAACTCTCCAAAGTCTGTGCTTTTAGCAAAAGCAGATAAAGCTGTGTGAGCCCTGCATTGTGCTGGAGGCAGTGGGAAGCTGTTAGAGGCATCTGCACTGTGTGGTTAGGTGAGAAGGGTGGGTTTTCACATAAAGACAGTTCAGATGTAAAAAGAGCTATTAATCAGAGACACCAAAGAAGTCCTCATGTAAAGGCAGAAGCCAAGACTTTAAAACTAAAAGTCTAACTTGAGGTGCACAGTCCATATTATGCATGCAGGTGCTAGATGAGAAGTGATGAGCAACCAGTTATTTCAGTGAAAACTTCTGAGCTTTTCTCCCTTCCTCTCCTCTATTTTTAAAAAAATGAATCTTGGCTCTGCAGGCTATACCTTGGCTTTAATTATTTTTCCTCCTCTCTCACAGGAGGATGATTGTTTTATCACTTCAGAATCTGTAATAGTGCACAAGCAACTTTTATTCATTACTTTATTTGAGATAGGTGTATCTAAATATGTTGTGTTCTGAGGAAGGCTTGCTGAATATCTTGCTGGTGCTAACCTCTTCCTCCTTTTTAGAATGTCTCAAGGGTAGAAGAAAGATAAGAGGCAGATAAATGTTCAAGTGCAGACAGCAAGTTCCATTGTCTCATTCCTTGTCTCCCTTCCGCCCATGTGTGAGGCACACACATGGGTGGGTGCTCTGTGTGTGGGTTGTGTGGGTTTTTTTGGGGAGGGGTTTTTAATATCTCTGGTTTGACACTCACTGTAAGCTGACTGGACCATTTGCCATCGCCTCAAGCAAAAAATAAAAACATTTTTGAATTTCGACCTCTTAATTCTTTTATTGGTGTCTGGGTTAACAAGAGTGAGAAGATGTGAACTTCTCAGCTGTCATGGTATGAGGGGGAGAGAGAGGAGGAGAACTGAACACTGTCTTGAGCACTCAATTTTCCTGTTACTTCTGTATATGAAGAGAGGCAGTCCAGTTAGGTACTATGATGCTGACCACTTCGTTTTTTGCCTTGGAATCTTCTTCTCACATATTTTCAGTAAATTCAGTTTGTATGTAGTGCTTTCTCTTATTTCCCCGCTTTTCAGTCTGGATCCCAGGAAACATACTCTTGAATTAACAAGTGTTCTGTAGTTTCACTTCCTTATTTTGCTTTACTTATCAGCCGTCCAAAACACTCAGAAACTGAGTTGTAAAAGAAAATTCCTTTAATGTTTGATTTTGCCCACCACTATTAATAGAGGATCTTGGTGCCTTCTATAATTGCCAATAAAGTGTTTGGGCACCCTCAAATGTAAGTGGATGTATTGAGTGGACATGGGAGTGTTGAGGCTTGGAAAAGTACTCTGAAACAGCTCAAAGAGAGTATTCCTTGTGCAGAATTTGAAGTTTGTACTATGAGAGGTGTTCATGTGCTGTAAGTTTAGCTCTCAGTAGATCCTTGTAGCTGTTTCACAGACTTCAAAAAGTGAAGCAAAGGGGTTATTTTTCTGCCATCTTGCAGGCATATAATCTGTGGGCTGCTGCTGCTGGTATTTATGTGGGGAAGGTGAGAAAGACCTTATTTAAATAAGAAGCTCCTTGTTAGGAATTGCAGCTTCTCAGCAGAACTGAGTCTAGTATGTTTGAAATGCTGTCAGTGTGGATAGAGCCTTCTGCTCTTAACAGAAGTGTTATTGTAGAGATGCTGTTTCTCTTTGCCTGTGTCAGCAACAAGGTACTTTCTCTTCTATGCCTGTGTGCTAATTTATGCCATATTCCAGATTCTTATCTGCACTGAGACTGGGCTCCTTAGAATCCAAATGGTTGTGACTTCAGATTATAAATGCAGGGTTTTTTGTTAGGCCTTCTTTGCTTTCTGTTTTTTTTTTATACTAATATAATTACAGGAAAAATGGTTATCAAGGTCAGTTTGTATAGATATACTGGGAGTGTTTTCCGGTTCCAACAAAATAAGCTGATTTCCTGTAGTATTTCAGACCCGAGCAGGAGTGAGCGTCCATAAAACTTCCTTCATCCATATGGGTTGCAGCAGTGCATTGTTGCTATGTGCCTCAGCTGAAGCCTTACCAACAAGAATCTGTTTGTAGCAGCAAGCAGCCAAGTGAACATTACGTTTTGATTGAATGGAATGACAGAAGAGGGCTAAATTCAGCATACTGACCATAAGAGCTGTTAGAATTAGAGAATTAAAGGAAGACAAATCTTGCTGAATTCTTTTCCATGCCAACGCTTGAATGTTTGGAATGCAACAAATGGTTTTCATTACAGCTCCTTCCTGAGTTAGTGCATGTTAATTCTTGTTTGCCCTTATAAAAGAAGCCATGCCTGTACATGCCTTTTCAGAAGGAGGAGCCAATGAATTAATCAGTGCCACAACTGACACAGAAGAAGAAACAGAGGTAGATCTGTTGCATTTCTTGGCTTTTGGTTCTGAGTTCTGAAGAGTGACCAGGCAGTTGACAAAGCTGACCCTTTCCTCTGTGAATAGCTGTCACTTAAATTTATTTTAATCCTGTAATGGTTAACACCTTTAAAGAAAATACACAATTTTTTATTAAAGGACAGGATTGTTTGTATTGGTAGAAAAGCAGATGAGAAATTGATTTTAGGTAATAGATTATTTTCCTTTGGTTTTCGGGAACTGAGGAGCAGGAAAGTAAAGGAGCCTTTAGATGAAGACTTTTGGCTTTGCTTCTGTTCTTTCAATCAAGCTATTTTTCCAAGCCACTTGTGCCCTTGTGATCCCTCATTAAAAAGTTTGAGCTTTGTTCTGAAATGTGTTTGCTTCACCTGTGTTCTCTTTCAGTATTTGTGTGTTTCTCTGTGGCAGCATTAGTTGACCTGCTGAGCAGAAGTATACTCACACAGCCTAAATTCAATATCCAACTTGTTCTGTTTCAATAATTTATTGTTTGATAGAATCAATGGAAATAGAAGGTTACTGCTCAGAGGTACTTAGGTCAGGTGATTTTAAGATTTTTAAATTGTGGGATTTTTAACAACTGGAGGTCTAGGAACCAACTTCAAAGTTTAAAAAATGTCAATTTAATCGCATCATCAATCTCGGTGTATCAGCTTGTAGTATCTCATGTTGTAGTTCTGAGCATAGTGATACTGTCTTTCTTTTCCATTTCTGCACAGCTGAAGATAATGAAAATAGTTTGGGGAAGGGATGAAACTTCCAGTCCCTCCACTGTAGCTAATTTTGCCAGTTGTGACAGAAGGGTACATTGGCTTGTACAGAAGCCAGGAGCCTTCAGAGTAGTCACTTAGACACGGCAGAGTGTGACAGATGATTGCTAAACATATGAGAACTGAAGATGAGGTTGTGTTTTCCTTGAGACAGGTGGTTTAAAACTGGTTTTAAACTTCTTCAGAAAGCTTAGTGAAAAGCTCTCAACTTCCTTTTATTAGGCATGAGAGTTACCTTCTTACTTCCAGCTTAGAAATGATAAAAAATGTGCAAGCTCTGTCTATTTTGGCACTCTTTAATACATTTGTCAGTAATGTCTTCAATACTTTATTTTGCTTTCCAGGTCTCCCTTCAGAGTATTACTTATTCTGGGTTTTGCTCTGATGTCTCTCTCACTTCTCCATGTGGAAGGTGCTGCTGCCACGATTCTAGTTTCTTTTTTCTCCTGCATCTCTACCTGTTTCTTCAATGCATTTTTCCAGTATATTCATTTGTTGCTATCTCAGTGTTTGTCTTGTAGTGTTCTGGGTCCCTGGAGCTCATACTCTTTACTTGCCTCATTTGGTTTGTCACCTTAAATGCACTCTCCACACCTACTTTTCTTAACCACTTAATGCCTTGTCTTTGGCAACATTTGGCCAACAGTACAGGGGCGTTTTGTGGTTATTTGTTGCTTTTCAAATGACAGGCAGTGACATTTAAAGTCATCTAAATAGCAGGCCAACTTTTTTTTTCTGGTTTTCCTGTGTAGTATCTGTTGGCTTAATTATATCAGACCTACACACTGAAACAGCATTGGGTTTCAAAATAGCATTGAAAACTCTTTGCAATTCTCATAAGTCTTTTTGCTCAGACGTGGCGATATTTGGAGTCTTTGTTTTTGAGAAATAACTGTTACAATTGTGTGAGTCTGATGTGCCTTTTCTTTAAAAGCTTCTAGTTCTCATAATAGTGTTTAAACTTCTATTTTGATTTTTGAAGCTAGAATCTGACAGCTGAAGTTGGGTATTATCTGACAGCTGAAGTTCATTATTAGTCTCTTGAAATGAAGCATGTAATGCTGTGCTTAAGTACTGTTATATGCTGAATTTCTTCATTTCATCTGCTTGAGTCTGATAATGTGGCTGCAATTGTGTTACAAGGCAGCAGTCCTGTTAAATGCTGATTTTAGGTTAAAGTAGCATGACTGTTGTACAGGGATAAGTTATACACTGCTGCTTATGCATTTCATAGCAGTAAACGACAACATCAGAAATCTCTTCAAGGTTCTTTGATCCAGAAATCGTCTGTGCTTGGCTGAGCTTCTGAGTAGCTTGTCCTTCAAAGAAGCTACTGCCCTCTTTCTTCATAACATTTGGGAGAGGTACCAGAAATGCAGTTTAGCTGAACTTTTGTTTTCACAACAAAGGTATGAACTCTTACCTTGAATTTTTTTAAAGAAAGAATATTTTTGTGGACTAAGATGCCAAGGTCTTTTAAACCAGTGTTCAACTTGCTGTGTTAAGTTGTAGTAAATGCACAAATAAACAACCTGTAGCTGTTGCTTTCAGACTGACAACCAGATAAGCTGGCTGTTGGTGTCCAGTTACATGACAGAAAAGTAGCATGAGGAATAATGGGTAGCTGTTTCACTGCAACCTGATGATACAGGGTTTGAAAGGGTCTGAACACTGCTCCATTTAGCTGTGATGTCTTTAAGAAATGTAGTGCCCTTTGCTTTCATTGTCATAGCCCAGTCAGATCTCTGTTCCAGTTGCTTGTAGACTTATGTGATGGCTGTTGTTGTTGTTGTAGTAGAATAATGCTTTGAGATAATGTGTGTGCTGTAGCCTTACTGTACCAGTACTGTGTTAGGGACAGAATAAAATCCAGTGTTCTCTTTGGGAGAGGTGCATTTTCTATCCTTCAGGGTATTCTTACCACACAGAGCTGATTTGTGCCAGTAAGAGATAGAGAACAAGTATTTTTCTCTTTCAGTTGCACTAGCAATTAGGAAGTAATGTACATAGTTTTGTGTCTGTCCTCAAAAGGCATTGTTGAAGTCCTCTGAAAAAAATAGGCCATCAGGCTGGCTGTTTGCATTATCAGCCTGAATGACTGGAAGAATTGGATTACTTACATGACACTGAGGGAACGCTGTGCAGTGCTTGCCTTAGGAACAATTCAGATCTCTGCATGCAAATATTACCTGCTGGCCAGCTAAAACCTGAGATCAACTAAAGCCTAGTTTAGCCTAGACAACCTAAAGGTGTCTAGGAAAATCTTAGTTCAGTTGTTCACTTGATGGTTAGCCTTGTGGGCTTCATAGGCACAGAAATTAGAGCCAAAGCCACAACTCACATCTCTTATAAATGAGGGCTGTGGTGGCAAGGAGGCCTGGTAGGTTTTTGTAGATATGCTGGGAAGAGGTCTGACTGTCGCTTTTGTAGCTCGTGGATGCTGTGTGCAATGTGTGTGTCAGCTGTCACCCAGCCCGGGCTAGAATCTAGTCCTTGCAGTTAAGATGGGTGAATGACCCTGCAAGCCTGTTTGGCTGGAGGAGTGCTGCAGGAATATATGTATTGGATGCACTTAACTAATGTGGCAACAATGGATCAAATCAGTAGGCTGCTATATTGAAAAGGAAAGCAAGAGCATGCTCAATATAGTAGCCAGCTATTGTCCCATTTCATTGTGTGTGTCAATACTCTTAGGGGCTGCTTGTTTATTAGCATTTCTGGAGCAATTTGTGTCATGGAATGGAACAGTTCAGAGAACAGAAAATGGAAGCTAGGTCAGGGATTCCCTCCCCCCTTGCATTGTCTTTCTGATGATTTCAAGTATGGTGGTGCTTTATGGATGGTCTGTTACTGGCCTGTCAGAAAGGTGAAATGGTTTGGGATAATTGCTAAGTGTCATTTTATAATCAGGTTATTCAGTTGGGTGCTTTGATGCTTTCTGTTCCAGGTTGGTCAGTATTGTTCTGATTTCAACATGACTGGATGAGAAATGCTGTTTGCACTGTTTCAAAGAGGCTGGGAATATATAACATGTTACTGTGGAAATCTTAGTCGCTGTTTTTTCCTTTAGCATGATAGCAACTTATGTTAAAAAAAAATAAATCTAAGTTTATTGAGCATGGTTTTTATTTTTTTGGATTTTTTTTCTTGTGTGCTCTATAAGGTCATCTAGTTCCCTTAGGGGTTCACATAAAAGAAATGAGAAAGATCAAAGCTGGAAAAGCTCAAAGCAGCATTGTTTCCAACATTGAACCAGGTTGCCTACAGCTCTAGTTGGTCTTGAAAATCTCCAAGGATGGAGATTGCATAGCCTCGGAGTGACCTGTTGCAGAGCTGCTCTGCTCTCCTGGCACACGAACTCCGACACAAGGAGCAGGTTGTTCTGGAGAGAAGGGGGTCGTGCCCTGGACTGCCGGTGAAATGCGCTGCTGTGCGTGGGCTGGGATGAGCCCCGTGCCGAGGGATGCGCACGGGAGCCCCCGGCTGCTTTGTGGTGCCCCCTCCCAATGGGCTCTGAGCCAGGTAAAATCGCTTTGTGCCTCCTCTGCCCCGACAATTTTGCCCCCTCGAATCTGTGGAACCTGTGTATCTGCTGAAAGGGTTTTCAGAATTCACTGGTGAGATCAGGAATGGGTGGACCTGAGCTGTAAGGAAGAAGCTATTTCTTGCAGATTGTTCAGGAGGTGACCTATGACCCCCAGACTTACCACTAGAATCCAGCTTGTGTTTGTTCTTTCCCTGCTGTAGCACAGCCTCGGGAGCCTACATCCATCCACACTGCAGGGTGTATGGCTCATGTTTGCCTCGTGTCCCAGGCTCCAAGACACAAGGAACAGCAACAAAATACAAGCAGGTTCCAAGTTTCTGAAGCAACAAGAGCTGCAATTAAGGTTTTTTTTTTTAACATGAGAATGGTGTCACATGTTTTGTCCAAGTGAATGACACAGGAAAGTCATTTGAGAGAGAGTTGGAGACCTGTGTGGCACAAAGAAGTGAAATTGGTGCAGTCTGGCATGGGGATACATGCGTGGGCCAGGCTTGGGAGCAAATTGTCCTGTCTGCTTCACTTGGGCTTCCTTGACAGAAGTCACTGCATTGCTGCCAGTTTTTCCTTCTGGAGCGAGCTACTCTCTTTGCCTGGTCCCTGGTGGGGGAGTGGGGCTGGGAGTGTAACAAGAAGCTGCTCAAACACTACGTAGCTTCTGGTGTGGTATAAAGGGTCTATACATAAAACATAAGCTGTGCTGCTGTAGTGATTATTCAAGTGCTGGAGTTGCTGTGTCTTAACCTGGGCTATATTAGTTAGTATCATTTAGGTGCTGCTTTGTTTCATTGTCTCCTGTAGCATTTATCTTTTACTTATTTTGCTTTCCTTTTTGTGAGGGCTACCATTTGATGGGGTTGATGTAGTACTGAACACAGTGGGAATCATATTGCTAATTAGAACTCATACATGCAGCAGTGAAAAAATAGAACTTACAGCAGCACATTGTAATATTTTTCTTTGATGCTGTCTCAGTTTAAGGAAAGTTGGAACTTGATCAGGCTCTATGACCTACACTTGGATACTTAGCTCTGCCTTTGTTGATTAATTCTATAAGAAAGTCAGCTCTGCATTGTTTTTGCCCTAATTTTCCTCAAGCTGAAATGAGAGGGTGATATGATATTGGAGGTGTTTCTGAAGGGTCTATTTAAATACTATAGAGTTAATACAGTGCATCTTTAACATAAGGGCATTGGTACAGGTGGTGAAGGGAGACATTTTCAGCTTCTCTTAATCTGCAAACTTTGTGCCTGCCCAGCCCATATGAAAAAAAAGATTTTAATGTGTAACTCAGCTGAAGTCACTTGTTGTAATGAGGAATTTTACATTCCTGACAAAATATTAAGTTAAATAATTAATTACAAATGTTTTTTTGTCTTTTCAGTACATCAATTGTGGTAACCTGGAACAGCTACTAGATGGCAACCAGCATCTGCCCTGGACAGTGAGGGTGAAACTGGCATATGACATTGCTATGGGAATCAGTTATCTTCACTATAAAGGCATTTTCCACCGAGACCTTACATCCAAGGTACCGTTTATAAAATTAAGAGAACTTCCAACGAAGGTACTGTAACTGATTGTTGGGTTTTCTCCCTTTCTCCATTCCATGCAGAGAATTGCTGTTATATGAGGTGTGATCTAAGACATTTTGAGAAACAAATTTAAATGAAATAGAATTAAAACTTTCCTCAAAACATGTTCATAGTTTGTATGGAAACTAGAGAAATTGTTATCGTGAAGGAAGATCATCCCTTAAATGAGTTCAAATTAGGATTTCTCATAAAGCAGCTGCAGAGTTTTTCTAGTTCTCAGTTCTGGTTCAGTAAAGTATTTAAATCCCTGGATAATTAAGCACAACAATCTAACATTTGGAACAGGTTAATCATATAAAGAACCCAGAGGGGATTATTACAAACGCACTTTAAAATCTCCTTGTTGTTTTTGTTTCCCCGTGTATTTCACAAATCTTCTCCTGTAGGAAGAGTGACCTTTCATTACTAATTCTGCATTAAGTGCTGTGTACAATCCTGGTTTATGTTTCTTTCATTTTTAAAGTCAGTAACATCAATATAGTTTGCCTAAAATTTTCAAATTTTGGTGATTTTTTTCCAGAATAATATATCAGTGGCAGTGCTTTCAGTGAACATAGATTTATTTTTTCTAGTTACTTTGGTGACAACTTACATGAATTTAGTTGGCTGAAGTAGCTGGATAATTCAAGCTCAGCTAGAAATATTGACATAGGAGCACTAAGCCGTGTGAGCAGATTGTCCCAGTATTCTCACTGGCTCTTACCACGCATTGCAGCCTGTGCTGAGGGCTTTGCTGTCCTGTCTGTGCTGTTGTCTGGTGCTTATGAGCTGGTTTAAACTTACTGGGGGCCTGCAACATGAAAGTCTTCCAAAACTCTTCTTGAGAAGGCTTCATCATGTCACTTCAATCAGAAGCATCCAGAAAAATGTTAATTTAGTCTAAAAGGTATTATTTTTTAGGATTAGAAACAACTTTTAAAAATAAAAACCACAACAGAGTGTGTTTGCCTATGAGGCTACTAGTCCTTCATCCAGTTTTAGGGGTCTTTTTGAAGCTTCCTTAGTGCAGAGTTAAACAGATGTAGAGTCTGCATTTAGTCAAGGTGAAAAAAAAAAGTTCAGCTGGTAGATGAAAGAAGTATTTCAGTGAAGTCATGAAATACTTTATTGGCTGTTCTTTCAAGTGAAAGGCACTGAATTCTGTAAGGAAGAATATCAAATTTATGAAAAATGCCCCGACTGGGAGTCATGTCACTTTGACATGATACACTCAGAAAGCTCCATTTCAGTCACCTTGGAGTGTGCAGGTAAGAGATCCATAAAACTATCTGAAGAGACAGCTTGGTGTTCCCCTTTCTTTTTCAGTTCAGGATGTGTTTTAGTGCATTTAAGGGTAGAGTTACTGCAAGGAACCAAAGTAACTAAGGAGAACTGAGTGCCTGCAGCATTTATTGTAACACATTCTGTGATGGTCAGTCATATGAAAATCCAGTTCCTGGGATCCCTGTGAAAGCTTTTGTTCCAAGCTTTACATGACTGTATGTCATTCTCTGGAGCTGCCCTGCCAGTGCTTCAATGTTATCTATTGTTGAATGCCAATTGTTTAGAAAGCTGCACCCGCTGGGAGGGGTGCGGGATGTCCCGGGAAGAGCAAACTCATCAGAGGCCACGGGAAGTAGTTAAGGTTATTCAAAAACAAATTAACAACAAATCAAACCCTAAGAGTTCACTTGCAGTTATGCTATATTTGGATGGTTCTTAGCACTAAAGTTATAGTATCTGTGTGGTTCACATCAGAAGCTGTCAGCTTTAAGAATAATATGAAATTTAATTGATGACAGCTATAGTCTGTATTTTTCAATTTCTTGGGGATTTTTGTGTTGTTTTTGTGTTGTTTTGTTTGTTTAAGTTTAATTAATTTTTTATGTGATGTGTGCACTTTCCTTGTTTTATTTGGAAAGGAAGTAGATGAAACACCTGGCCTTAAACACTCACCTTAAACAACTCATGAATTTTATTAGTGTACTAAGGTATTGATGAAATAAACTTTAAATTTGTTGTGCAAACTACTCCCCTTTTAGGCAAATGTTTGCCCTGCTGGCTGGGTAAATTTTTAAAAAGTTAATTTGTTCCAAAACAGTGAAAATAACCATAGGAAAATTCTGTCACCAAAATTTTCAGTTCTCAGACTACAGCTTTTGGCTACTGCTCGAGAATATGCCTTGGCTTTATCAGGTTTGTACTGGTGATAGGATGAGTTGTCTTCACTCTTACTAGTAAATAGTCAGTGTGTGAGCGAGATGAAGGAAAATGTGGTGGACTCTTGCCTTGGGAGAGAACTTGGACTGAACAAGGGCAAATTCAATATTATTCTTTATTGTCCTTCTTTCTTCAGTAAACTTCAATAATTGATGTGATGGCTTTATTATTCAAATGAAGGCAAAGCCAAGGGTTTAGACATCTGCACTGCAAAAGTCAGAACAGACTGAGTTTGCAAGGTGGGAGAGTGGAGCATTTTTTCTATGAAACTTGCTGGCCTTGACTGAAGGATGAACAGAATGAAGCTGAGACTTTCTATGCAGGACTGTCTCCATGCTTTACATGTTACACTTAGGATGATAGCCCACAGCAATCATCCTTCAATATGATGTTTGAAGTCAATGTCCCTTCAATATGAGTTTTACTAAATTTAATGACTTTAGACCCATACTTCTGCCTTTCTGTTTCTGGTAAACATCTAATTCCTGCAGCTTCCTGGAGTGGATGGTGTGATACTAAAATTTTACTGTGTCAGTTATGGCAGCAGAGTTGTCTTGCTCTTAGCATTATATGTGTCAGTATATTTGATACCTAACAGTTTAAAGAAAGAAAAGTTCCTGTCCCCTGCCAATCTAAGATTGGAAAATAAGTGGTTTGGGCCATTAGTACATAGCAGGGTGATCTCGCTTCCTAATTGCACCATGTGGAGAGGAACAGAACAGCATTGATACTGCAGGAGGCCAGAGGGAAGAACGGTGGAGAAGAGTAGATGTAGGTCATTATAGTCGATGTGACAGCCCACGGGCATGTCAACCCTCATATCCCACTGGTGCCCTTCCCCATGGCCTTCTGTCAAAAAGAGAGGCAGCGCTGGTTAGAAGGGATGTGCTGCCCCGACAGCCGCTGCTTCCCCATGTCATGAGCAGCTCCGTGCCTGGGCTCTGCGCTTGGCCTGCTGTAGCTGGTCAGGCTGAGCTGCCCTAGCTGATAGCAACAGCCTGGCTTGAATCTGTCAGAAGATACGAGTGGTCAGACTGGCCATTTGCAGCCTGCACAGAGTAGGGGTGCGGGCAGAGTGAATTGGACTTTTTATAGGCCAAGAAATGTGGTGTTCGCACTTTTGACTTGTCGTGATAAGAGTTACGTGGAAATGAAGCCATAGATGGGTTGTGACAGCCAGCCTCATTGGCTTATTCCGTGTCCCCTATCCACAAACCCCATGAATTGTTTTTCATTGGGGCCTCACTGAGTGTGCAGGAGGAGGATTTGCATCCTGGAATCATAAGAATTTTCTTCATCTTTCAGTGATTGTCAAGGAGCTCTGGTTATTAATTTTAACTCTGAAAATCTTAGTCATAGAAGATGCAATCATTAAAACAGAAATCATATTGTGAAAGTGTTTCCATAGAAGCAACTGAATTGTGATACAGTTTTTTCTTGATCTGACTTGGTTTTAAAGCACTCTAGCTGTTTTAACTTACAATTAAATTAGTCATGTTTGGGAAAGCACGGGGAAGAAGTATCCAGCCTGCAAGAAGAATATAGCAAAATCCCTTTGTACCTCACCCCTCAAAACAAGTATCTTACTGCTACACAGAGTTTCTTCAACACCTTGTTTACACTGTATTTGCACTGCATTCAAATTCTGCTCTGGAAATACTGTTGATTTCCTTGTCAGCTTATGTTAATGACTGCCCTAATACCAGTGAAATTATTCTTACAGTGTTTCTGAGATGAGAGAGGTAAATGAGATAATTTCTTATTATAACAGATTAAAAGCAAGAAGATTGATGAATATTGGGTATGTGCTTTAAGACTTTGGAGTATATGCATTTTACGTGTTTAAGTTCAAAGCCGTATGCTTGCTGACCTCAGAGGCAGTTGGAAGGATTACAGCATTTATAAAATAGTCAGGTTTGACCCCTGGAGGCAGAGAAAGCACAAGATAAGTAACAATCTGTGAAAGATTTTGCTTAAGTAGCTTCCTTGTTACAGAATCCTTCTGTGATGCTGGGGAAGGCCAGAATCCAGATCTCAGGGAAACACTGCAATAGCCTTAACCACAGGGCAGAAGAGCTTCATTTGCAGTCCCGGCTTTCCTTTAACCTCTTCCCAGCCCTGCTGTCACCCTTCTGTTTCTGTGGGATGAGTGGTCAGGGTCCTGAAAATAGTGGTCTGAGTGTTTTATGTACAGCCCCAATTCACCATCAGCATGAATCCTTTGTGTGTACTTAAACACATGGATGCCAGGTGGAAAACTGTGATCATGTAATTAAGGACGTTACCTTAATATGAATGCATACAAGGAAAAGGGAAAGTTGTTGCAGAAGTTTTACATCCCATCTTTTGTGCAATATTATTTTTTGATGTAGTATTTGTTGTGTACAACTTCCTACCAGTTTTCGAAAAAATGGCATTCTGCACTTCATTTTAGAGTTGGAAGCTTGAGATTCATGGTAAGGGTGTCTGTTGCTTTAGTTACTGCAGTACCATGAATACATGAAGTATTTTGAATATGTATTTGTTGCTACTGTTAAGTAGTATTGCTAAAACACATTGCATGTTTTTGCTATGGAGGAGGAATGGGGAGGGGAACAAGAGAGACTCTTTGGCAGTGAGAAGTGAACATCCAGGAGTCTGCCCATTTTTTCAGGACCAATCACACCTGCTCTGCTACTATCCAATCCTTTCTGCTAGTGTACAATGCCAGTCTCTGGTCAGGCATTTCATCCTTGTTTATAGGTTTTTTTCTCCTGTTTTTGTCCCCAGTTCCTGCCCCCAACCATATTGATCAAACTCTTCATCTGGCTGACTTCATTTACTCTCTTCCTGCTCGAGGCTTTATCTTTGTGTTTTGGTCTTTAATATATTTAGGCATTTCTAGTTCTCCCCCCGTTCTGCTGTTCCAGGTTAGCTCTGATCCCTGCCACCACCACCCATTTGCTGTACTTGCAGTTCCTCTGTCCATGTAATAGTATTTGCTTTTTTCCCCTGGCTCAGGACCCTGGTCTTGGTCCCTGCCAGTCCCTGCCTTGGGCTTATCCTATCTTGTCACCTTAGTTGTGCTCTCAAACTCCTCACATGTGCATCATACACTGTTCTATTCTATATCAGTCTGCTCTTTACAGAGATGGCAACAGAAGCATCTTATACAGAGGTCTCACCACATTGCAAGTTGAGAACATGCCAAATTCAATATGATAACATAGACTGATATTTTGATAGTTTACACCCCCTCCCTAAAAATCCACTACCAAAACTCTTGTTTAAAAACAAACAGGCAAACCTCCAAACAAATGCCTTTTAGTTTTGCAGAATTATGTATAATTGAAAACAAGGTTTTGTAATCAATAGTAGGTTGTGAGCAGTTTTGGGGAACACTGTGAGCTCCATTGATGATAAAATCTATGGAGAAATTGTAATCTCTAGGCACACATATACATATATATATATATATATATATATGTACACATGTGTATGTGTGTGTATTCCTGCCAACATCTGCTTTCACTTCACAGTGTGTAATGGCTCAGCCTTCTCTCAGTGAGAGAGGAGCAGTCTCAGTTACTATGGGACAGAGTCATGCATGTAAGCAATTACTGTGGATTATCTGATGTAACATAAATTCACTGCCTTTGGGCTTGAAAGTGACATGCCCTGCCTTCCTACCTTGTATGCTGTTTGCTTCTTTAAAACAAAATAAACCCCAGGCCGTGAACAGCACCTTTGTCTGATGAGTCTCATAGTTGGTGCTGCAGTTCAAGATCCCCTTTGTGCTGGAATAAGCTCTTG
This sequence comes from Peucedramus taeniatus, assembly GCA_013400575.1. Taxonomy (NCBI): domain Eukaryota; kingdom Metazoa; phylum Chordata; class Aves; order Passeriformes; family Fringillidae; genus Peucedramus; species Peucedramus taeniatus. The sequence continues at coordinate 197,046 of WBNO01000758.1, forward strand.
TCTGGATATTTTGCACTGCAGGAGAGGGCTTGCACTGAAAAAATTAGCTGTTAGCTAATTAGCTGTTACGTTTTGTTTTTTCTAATGATAGTCTCAATACTGAACTTCTAATGATAGTCTCAATACTAAACTTCTACTGACACTTCTGGAACTAAATGGAACCTCTCCCTTAAGCATAATAGTTTCAAAAATGTATCTGGTACTGTAAACTTCCTGTTACACATATAATTCTCAGTGGGGTTTCTCCTAGGGGACAGCACTTTTTAAACAGCTGATACATCTCAATTGGCCTTAAAGTATTTGAATTTGGTAACAGTCATCAGAAGGTTGCAAATGACACTGCAGTGACATTTCTGTGTTTTCCGGAGTGCAGTAAAATCTCTGAGGAGTTTAGCTTGTATGTAATATCATAAAATAAAACGATGATGTTTCTTCATCTAAGCAACTTATTTTTAACTCTGAAACTCTTGAGTCTATTTTCATTTTTGTTTATGTAAAAGGGAGAGTAGAATATTGCATTCGTCTTACTAGGATTATGCTGTGCAAAGCAGATGTTAAGCTCCTGTAACACACAAAGGGGGCTTTATGTTCTTTCACATCTGTCTGCATAAACAGCTCTGTTAACTCTTTCGGACTCGGGTCCAGAGCTCCTTGCTTCTGTTGAGAGACTGCCTCAAGAAGGACTGATGAGGTCCCTATTTTGGGAGGGAAAAAATCCCTCAGAAACTCAACTGAAGTCAAATACTGCCCTCTTTGACTGTGTGAGCTTACAAAGGAAAGAACATCCCTGTCTGTAGAGGTCCAGAAAGAAAGCCTGAAAAGGTCACCAAGTTTTATTGCCTTGCAGCTTATACAAATAGTGCAATAGTAAGTCAAAAGTGCTTTCTCAAAGCTCGTGTTGTGAAGCTGCTTGGCATTTCATTTCATAGGCGGTTGTTGAGAGGCTCTTTGCTCTAGTGAGGGGATTGAACTCTTGCATCTCTGAGCTAAAATCCATTAATGGAACTTCTTCACACCACACTGATTTCTTTACAGAAATTGAGAAGTATCACTTTGTTAGAAGAGACAGTGCAGTTTGTAGTATTGTACTTTTCCTACTAAGATAGCACCTCTACATTAAATTCAAAAGCTCTTTTCAACCTTTTAGTCTATACCAAAGCTTTGTCCCTTCTTGATCTTGATTTATCTTGTTGGGAGAATGTGAATTCTTTCTGTCTTTCATTGAGTGCACATGAACCACATTGGGCTGTGTTATGTCATCTATTTATGAATTGCATCTTAAATCTGGTAACTCCATTATCTGTGCTGTGGGTTTGGCATTACTAGGGTGGGAAGTGTGGAGAAAAGGAGTATGGTGGTGCTGAGAGCTTGCCTTGTGCTTGGAGAATCTCAGCACAGAATGCAGCTTTACCATCTGCACAGTCTTACCCTGAGCGAGCAGTACAGGCTGGAGAAGTGACATTTGACCATGCTGGTATATGCAGAAAGGGTTTACTACTGATTTTGCTAGGAATGGGCTTCCATTCTTTCTGGGTTCCAGGAAGTCAGTGCTTAGCTATGTAAAAATTTGCCCCAGATGAATTAAATCAGTTTAGTTTCACTACAGTGAGCATTTGTAGTGACACTGGAATTTTATTGTATGGTACATGTCACCTGCCTGTGGCTGATTTAAGTGTGAATAAAAAAGTCACTCTTGTATTGGAATACGTATCCTAATGAATTTAAATTCACACTCAGCACTTCTTCATGTGCAAACAAAAGAAAGCATCCACTCATGAGAGAGAACACTTTGTGCACCCCACAGCAGAACAGCTCATATCAGTACTCTACAGCAGGAATGCTGCCCAAGGCTTTCCCCTGGTGCCTTCTCCTGGTGGAGTGGCCTCTCCTGTGGGACCTGTGGACCCCACAGCAGTGGGGTGTCTGTGCTGTTGGGTGTCTCCAAACACTTGCACTGAAAGGGAGCCTGGCTCTGCTGCAGGCAAATCCTGCTTATTGGGGAAGGGGCTCAGAGCTGTCAGGCAGCATTGATTTAATGTATGATTTATCTAGGAATAACCTACTTGTATAATAGTTCAGTGCTGCACCTGAAAGCTGAGACTGCCTGGGGCTTGGTGGGGGTTGGGATAGTTCAGCTTCAGTTGATGTATCGCTGTCTAACGGGATGTGATTAGATACTGGTAAGAAGCTGAAGGAATATTTGCTGTCAGGATGATGTTTCATTTTAAGCTTCCTTTTGGTATCAAAGCAGGCTTGTAAATTATTGTGGATCTTAAGATCAGTAGACAGATTTTTAGTTATGTTGAAAATAGTTCTTAGGATGTAAATGTTTCCTCAGAATTTTGGAGATCAGGTGTTATTGGAGAATAACAATGATCTATAAAACCCAGAAGGTAAAAGTAAGTACTTCAGTCTTGCTTCTAAAAATGAATAAAATATAAATAATCAAAGGTATAATGCAAGAAGGAAACGTACATTTTAAAACTAGTGGTTACAAGTTAGAGAGGTTTTTTTAAAAAATGTTGAATTAAGAATCATCTTTGAGGAATCTGTGGCAGAAAAGTAACCTGATTTTTTTTCTTGATAAAATAGTATCAGCCATCTTGAACACTGCAGAATCTTTGGTGTCCTCATGGACTTGTTTCTGTGTGGTACACAATGAAATTCCACTTGTCTGAATCATTTGAGTAAGATTTTTCAGTAGTTTTATCCTTCTCAGTTTTAAGTCCACTTACTGTGACCAAATGTTTAAAGAGAGGCAAGCTGAATGAATGCACTCTTTGATAAAAGATAACAAAGCCCACAACTGAGAAGCTTTGCTGCTCTTTGGGCAAGCACAGTTGATTTAACTTGGTACATGTTTATGAATCCCCAAACTAACTGTAGTTATTATACTTGAGTCATGCTAAACAAATAAAGCTTTGCATCTCAGGAGCCTGGCATGTGTTTCAAGAGGCTGGCATGCATTTTCTTTACATGATCACAGGAGTGGCTCGCTTAACCTTTTAATTGGCAGGAAGAAAACTCACTTCATGGCCTAAGCCACGATCGTCTCTGAACAATGTAAACAGTGATGACCTGAACTTGATCTTTTAGACAAGGGACTCACTTTTCTTGGTAGTTGCATTATACAGACAAGCTAATGCTCTGGGGTCAGCGAGGGGCTTTTGTGTATCCAGGCACAATAAAGGCAGAAAGTGTTTCCTGCTGTTTAGCTAATTAATGCAGGGTACCACTCAGTAGGAGTCGGCAGTGGGTTTGCTGCCTGTCACTGCTATTGTACTGCCCGCAGGAGGATACAGAACAAGCATGTGGGAAAGGAATGAATTCTCTGTCTTGTTCCATCTGCTGGAGGACAGAACAAAATGCAGGGAATCAGCTATCGATTAATTTGGTGAAATGGGAAAAGATGCGGTACTGGAATGGTCAAAGCATATTTCTCAGAGTTGTAAATAAATAACAAAAAGAAATCGATAATACCCTGTGTGTGATGTGATGCTGTTAGAGCACAATTATCTGTGTGTGTCCTTAAGTTGCCCTCCATCCTGACACTGGAGGGCACGTCTGAAAGGAAAAGACTGACAGCATTTCCCTATTACTTTTCTCTGAAATCATGTATTATGATGTACTGTAAAATAAAGAATTTTGAGATTCTAAAAGCACATACAGCTTGGTCCCATCTTATACTTTCTGATGGAAGTTTACTGCAAAGCAATGAGTTCCTTTTCAGTAGTTAGTGCAGCAAAACATATAAAAGCATTTAGAGTCTGCTCTGATCTTGTATTCTGGTCAGGTACAGGCAAATTGTAAAGAAGAAATGTAAGATGTCATAGTGAACAGCATGTATTGCATATTTGAGCATAAGGAAGCTAAATCATCTTAATTCTTGTTAAAACCTTGCAGGGTATGTACTGCCTGTGGCTGCCTGCCTTCTCAGCAAGTTTTTAAGTGGATTATTAGCTAAGTGGAAGGCTGTTTGCAGCATCTTAAGTTTGATAGACATGTGATTGTGCAGGGGGAGGGTGGGGGGAAAAGGGTTGTTACTCTCAGACAAAAGCTTCTCATAGATGAATATCTTCCAAACTATATTTGTAGTCTTGTTTTATCTATTTTTAATCTGGAATGTTGTCGAGGTTTCATGCCCAGATAATAACTCTTCTGTTTGGTTTTTTTGTTTGTTTTGTTTTGTTTTTTTCCAGAACTGCTTAATCAAACATGATGAGAATGGATACTCAGCAATAGTTGGAGACTTTGGTTTAGCAGAGAAAATTCCTGATCACAGGTTAGTGTGAGCTAATCTAAATGGAGTGAGAGTTGCAGTGCAAGTGCAGGTCAAAAGCTCTAGTGAGCCAAATCCCTGAGACTCTTATTGCACTCAGGTACAGAATTTTCAAATACCCTCAGTCTTCAGTCTGGAACTGCAGCCTGGATAGCCAAAATGTTTCTGCCTTAATTACTGTCCATTTTGATACTTAGTGGTGACATTTATTCTGCAAAAATGATCCAAGCACTAAAGGATTTGCTCAAGCTTTTTGGTAGATCTTTGGTGCTTGGGGATTTTGGGTTTAAAAAAACTCAAAACACAAAGGAAACACAAAAGTACTGTCCAGCATTCTGGATTGGGATAATTTTGTAATAAATGTCATTTGTTGATTTCAAGCAATTTAGCTTCTTTGCACTTTCATAAACATAAACAATATTCAGTGTCATTCCAGCATTATTCTTATTTAATCTCTGGGTTAGTTTTTAAGATCCAGGATTATAATAGAGTGAAATAAAATTAATTATAACATTACTGTCTAACAGTAGCTCACAGTTTTCTTTTCCCTAGGATGAAATTATATTCTTAACTCATTTGAGGAATGCACAGGGGACTGTCACAAGCTATTGTCACAATTGAAAATAGTCTTTTTGTCATCCCTCCATTAGAGAGATCAAGGACAAGATTCCATTGTTCTCTCTGTATATTGACTTGTGTATTGCAGAGTATTCTGACTGTAAATTGTGCTGTCAGATTTTCTCCAGTGTGTGCTTCTGTGTGAAATAAATAAAAGCCTTCCAGCACTTCTGACTGCAAAGAAAACAATAAAAGTTGATCTCAGCTATGCACAGTTTTTAAACTTACATATCCTAAAACCATATATTGAGAGATCTGAAGGCTTGCATTAATATTGGTGAAATACTGGATCTAAAAGCTTAACAAAGTGAACATCTTAATTTACGAACTTCTAATAAGTACAGCCAATGTCTGTCTTGTAGCTGCTGTGGAGTACTCTGTAAGGTGCTGAAAGCTTCAGCTGTATTCAGATGAACCCATCACAAAATCAGGAAGGCACTACAGTTGCCTTAAAGTGTCCTTAATACCCAGCTTTGAGATGCCCTGAAAACTGAGATTACAGTTAAGGTAGCTTGAGACTAAAGCCAGCAACAGAATACAATTGCTACATTAGCACTATTAGCCACTATTTTGTTTTTATGTAGTTTTACCTCCATTTTCAAAAGCAGCTTTGTTCTTTTCAGTTTGCTGGTAACAAGCCATGCTACTTTGAGGCCTTCAGAGGCCTTTTCTTTTTTAAATAGGTATTCCCTCAAGATCAGCTGGATGACAGGCTGGAGCCTTTCTGAAGGCCCCAGTATTTAGCTTTATGGAAACTGCAAGTTTTTCAAATTGGGTCTATTCTGATTATTTTTAATTTTTCCATACTATAGGATTAATCTGGTCCATCTTGACTTTTAATTTTTTTAAAATACAGTTTTAAAATATTTATTATTTTAGTAATAAATAAATTTGACTTCATTCAGAGCTGCATATACATCTAGGGATGGATACCTGCATATCTTGCTGGATGAATAGAGAACTTGGCATCTAGCCCGAAACTGATGTCCACAAACCTTTTATGTGTAGATGAAGGAGCCAACTCTGCCAAGAACTAGGCAATAAAAACTATTGAACAGCTGTGACCTTAAAATAAAACCTTCTTTTAAAGTGGCTGGGCACTTTAAACTGGAAATAAAATATGAGTAATTGATTGGGAAAGTTAGTATCAATGCTTGAGCATTTAATTAATGGTTCTTCCTTCTCTCCCACCACCTCCTGTCCCTATCTATCCCACATTTATATAGTGAAAAGTTACCAGTTGTGGGTTCACCCTTCTGGATGGCACCAGAAGTTCTCAGAGATGAGCCCTACAATGAAAAGGTAGGTACATTACAAAAATGCAGTTAACTGTCAAATGTTTTTCTTCTGTAGCAGTATGCAAGATTTATAATTTCCATCATATTAAAACTATTGTTATTTTCACTTGTGATGTTTCTGTACTCAGTAGATCATTCAGACTGAGGAAGAGTGAGAATTAAATAGCTAATATTTTTAATTCATGGTGTTTAATCTTATATGGTAATAGACTTGGCTTTATGATTTTTCTGTTATGCTATTTCCATTCTGAAACACCCCACATACTGAAATATAGTAATGTTTTGTTGACCTAACACAATTTAATTTAACCAAGTCTGAGAAATGTAGCAAAGTTGCTTCCCTGACTGTACACCAGTGAAATCTGGGTAGAAGTAAAAGGTCTGTATGTAAACTTGTACAATTCACTGTGTGTGTATATATATATATGTATGTATGTATATATGTGTGTCTTTGTGTGTATAAATATAAAAAATAAACCAGCATGTCATAAGGTAAGATACCTTGATAAAACAAAATGTTCTCCAAAGGTATTTCTAAGTTTTCTGTTTGTGTCATTGGGAAATGTTTCTTTCAGAGGAGGATCAGGTCACACTGGGTTTTAGAAGTGGTGTTTTCAATCAATCTCTTCTTTACACAGGATTTTGTATCCATTACTTCAGCTCTGCCAGTGCAGCTTTTATGTGATAAAGCCCACATTCTGTACCTCTCTGTACTAGTAGTTAATACTCTGTTTAATTGGTGATACTTTTTGCTTGCAGGAAAGCAGTAACTACCTGAGTAATGAATGTAATAATTACAATTTCAAAGCTTTTAAAAGAGTTTAATTGACCTAAATTAATAGTAAAGTACCCAAATCTATGATGCCACATTCTTCATTGACCCTACCATGGGGAGGACTAAAGAGGAAGCAGATGTCATACCTCATCAGCATGAAAGGTGACATATAAACAAGCCTGACACATAAGGGATGAGGGATTCATGCTTCTGCCCTGAAGACTTGATTTTCTATGTTTTCCTACATTTTATTACCTGAAAAATTCAGGTGGGTGGAAATCTGAGGAACTGTGCAGCTCCAGAGGTAGTCAGATAAGTGGTTACTAAACGTCATGGAAATTAAACCTGATATACAGTGCTGCTAGGTATCTCAAGCTTTGGGAAGACAGTTTTCTCCAGAGGTACTGAACCGAGAAGAGGAACATGTAATTTTTCTTAAAAATAGCATTAATGTTCTGGCTAGGCTGTGAATCATGTACTCTACACCTGTTTTTCTAAGTGCAGTGATATATGGGCATGTCATGTTTTGGCTATGTTTTTCATTATTCCCATGTGTAGGACATCAAATGGAACTTCACTATTCTTTGTGCAAGGAAGGATTTTATTTTTTTTTAATTTTTGCATTGCTGAATTAAGACTGGTTTGGTGGTTTTTTCTCTTTTTCTTGAAAGAATTTTAAATTTATCATTGCTATTTGTACAACAAGAATGCTTTCTGTGAGCATGAGTTTCTTCACATGGAAAATGTTTGCTTTAATGCAGTTGCTCAGGGTTTGAGGCTGTGGTGTTGTTTAGTTGTTTCATGATAGCCATTTGGAGTAAGGAGAAACTCAGTGGCAGATAAGAGCGCGGAGCATTCATAGCTGAACCATGTGTCTATTAATTTTGTTCTCTCTCAGGCAGATGTGTTCTCCTATGGCATAATTCTGTGTGAGATTATAGCAAGAATACAGGCAGACCCAGACTATCTCCCTCGCACAGAGGTAAGTGGTTGTGTTTATAACATTGGTGGGAGGTGGTGAGTCTGCCATGATAACAGCTCAGCCTTTTGAACTTCTGCCACTGCTGTCAAAGATAGGATGAATAGGTGTGACATTAAAAATAGCCTGTTAAAAGCTTTTGCTCTTTATGCTATTATTGTAGGAAGCTCCATTGAAGACACTTTCTCAGAGACTTTGTGCAGATGCAATCCTCATGGGAATCCTTTCTGCCCCTAACTGGCAGGACATCGAGAGCATTGCAATGCAAACTCTTCCTTTTGTGGAGTGATAGCTCATGTAGACTTCTTGCCAGGTTCACAACGAGTCATTTTGGCACTCTGCATGCACTAAGCATCCCCCCTTTGTGAAAGGGGCAGGAGCTGTGTTAACAGCAGCTAAAATAAGTTAGCCCTTATTTTTGTGTGAACTCTGCTAAGCACAGTGGATCTGAGCTATAATTGAGTAATTAAAGATACTTTTTTCTTTATTTGTCCCATCTACAGGGAAGCTTTTGACTCTTTGTGGGGGTTATTCCAAATTGTCTATCCCCCTCCATTTCTAATAATGGAAAATTGTTTACGTCTCAAACTGCAATAAATAAAAGTTTCTTTTTTAGTCTGCCCTTCAGATTTTATGGACATGCACTTAAGGAACTGGATAATTTGTATTACCAGTCTACCATCCACTGAAAAGTTAGCCATTTTAACTGATACATTCCCATCATAGCAAAGCCTCTGGTTTTGGAGTAGGCTGTTAATTTGCACTATGAAAATCACTACAGTGAAACATCATAGTATATGGTATTGTTTCCAAATCCACACAGGCAGCATTTCAAGTGCAATGGATTACATTTGAATCCAGGAAGAAGGATGGGCTTTGTCCATACAGCTATCCTGTATCAGTAATCCCCACTGGGAATGCTGCAGTTTGGAGTGTGCATGAAGTTTTCTCAAACTCCTATTATGTGGTTGCTGGTAAAGGTGTTTCCCCTAAAAAGAAGATGCTTTGAGCTAGATAGAAGACTTCATTTATTTCTCTATGCTTTGTTGTCATTTGTACAGAATTTTGGATTAGATTATGATTCCTTCCAGCACATGGTGGGAGACTGTCCTCCTGACTTTCTCCAGCTGGCCTTCAACTGCTGTAACGTGAGTATCTTACTTGAAGGGGAGGGGCCTAAACTGGAGTTCTCTAAATCCCTCTGGCTTTTGAACATAAAGCTTAAAGCATTTTCAGAGCAGACCTGAAGAGCCTACCTCTAGAAGCAATGTACCTTCTGACAACCCAGGAAGCCCCTTTCAGTTTTTATAATCCTTCCCTTCCCCTTGCTCAAAGGGGAAGGGAAGGATTGTCTTGTGTTTTTGCAATTCCGTGTTCTGTCATGCCAAACAAACAGGTCTGGCACACTGAACAGCTTCTTGCAGGCTGCTCAGGCTGACCATAACCAGTTGGATGCCATTGACACTGGCTAACCCTCGAGCTGACAAAATCCAGCTGTTGTTGTGTGCAGACCTACTGAGCTATGAATGAAGGACTGAGTTGCTCTTACAAACAGAGGGGACAAACAGATCAAGAGCAGGCATTAAACTATTCTGAAGTGTCTGTATGATGCCTTTTGGAAAAGGGGTTTGACATCCAAATCCTTAGCCTGTGTCATAAAATCCAAACTTGGACTGAAATGATTTAATATCTGTAAGGCTATAGGCCACGTGCTGTATGGAGAAAATTTTCTGGCAATCATTCAAGTAAAATTGTGATAGTAGATCCTTCCTGGCTCCTTATTGTGAAAACTCCAAGGCAGTAGATCTCTTCTGCTGGTTATCCTGTAACAGAGTTACTAGTACCAACGTATAGTAAACCAGTTTATATAAAATAAGGGAACCTGAGCTTCTACCACATTCAGCTGAAGTTGGGAATGTCCAGTTTGCTCAGCTTAAGTAGAGGCAACTTTAAAAAATTTTACTGCACTAAACTTGGCCCTGGATTCACAACCAGGCTCTGCCAGAACTGATGGCAGCATTGTGTCCAAATGAGTGCTTTTAAGAAGTCTCATCTCTTTGTGCTTTTGGTGGTTATTTTTGACCTGACATCTCTCTTTACTTTGTATTAGTACAAAAGCCCGTGCTCAAGGGGAGAGTGGTATAAAGGTGAGAATGGGGGCAGTGACTGCTGCTCTTGGCACCCCATAGCATAATTTAATTCTAAAAGTATTTGTGGAACTTAACTATAGATGAGCTACTTAACTCCTCTAATTTCACCTTAGTACAGCAGAGCTTGCTTCACCTGGATAGCACCATACATCTCACTCATGTTTATGAAGCCCTTTAATTACATAACCACTAAAGGCTTTGGTAAGAGGTAGGATTTGACTTTGGAAAGCTCAGCTCCCACCTGCAGACTCCAGAAATGGTATTGCATCCAAACACATGGTGCATGATTCAAAGCAATTTTTCAGCTCAGAAATTCAGAGTAAAGCTTCTCATGAAGGAAGGGACAGTGACCTTATATCTCATGTAAAATTTGGTGTGCTCAGAGAAAAAGGGTTTTCTCCTGCTCATTATTGTCAAATGCAGCTTCCTGTATAATAAATGTCCCTTTGCTGAATTGAAATGGAAATTACTGTCTTGTGATCCAGCCATTAATATGCTGATTTCAGTGTGGGGCATGCTGGAATTCACATACCACTCACCTAGGAGAAAGGAAACAGTAAACAGATAAGGCTTTCTTGTATCTTCCTAAGCATGCTGTGCTTCAGTAAGAGGTGATCAGTGTGGTTGTCTTCTCTGAGACATGGACATTTATGTACCTTATTATTATTTAATAGGTGAAGAAGGTGTGAACTGTATAGCCCAGCTGAATTAATGTGCAAAGCCCTGTGATTTTCTACAGCCAGGAAATGTGTTCTAAGGCACCCTAAGAAAAACAGTAAAAACTGACATGTATGAGTAGGGGATTAAAATTTAACTTACTGTTATAAAGTGTGGGGGTTTGTAAATAAGCACCTGCAAGATCCCAACAATTACAAGCCTACTTGTGGGAATATTTAATAAATGTAATCATAAATGACCATGCAAAAAGCTTACCAGGATGAGCTAAGCTGTTTGCAACTGCTGCTTTGAGAAGGGACCTTCTCTTCCACTTGAGCAGAATCTGGACTGCTCAGGGATGGAAGAGGAAAATACTGCTCTGAGTAACTTTTCCATTGCTGCTCTTGTCTTGGATATTACCTAGCACAAATTAAAACAGCCAAAGAGCTCTTTTTACTTCCTCTAAATTCCTGTAGCTAGCAACAGCTCCATGAGATTCCCAAATTAGTACGTTTGTCAGAGTACAGTGTGTGCTTCAGTGTTGCCCCTGCCCTACTCTTTCAGTGAAAGAGGGAATGCAGAAAAATGTTTTTCAATGCCAGTAAATTCCAGCTGCTGCTTCAGAACAATTTTCTTGCTGCTTTGAGTTCTTCAAGTGTGGTTTCTTTGTTTGGTTTTTGTTACTGTTCATAGGAATTTTTAGCACTTTCCCCCATATTGCTAGAAGGTATTCTGGCATTGCTGATCATACCAGTTGTCTTCAGAAAGATCCATCTCGAACAACCTGCAGGGCAGTATCAGGGAGATCTTTGGGGTTTGTTGTGTACAAAGCACTACTGTTCCCATTGTAGAGGTGGGATCTGTCTGGGCTTGCCCACTCTGAAAAAGCCTTTAGAAGGCTGGAAACAGCAATCAGGTCAAGCGGAATCGTTTTTATTACTGGAATGAAGTTAACTTGCAGCTGCTGAATTAGATGTTGCTACCTACAGTAGTGAAGCCTGTGACATATATACAGAGTCAATGCTCAAAATGATGAAATGCTTTCAAAGTTACTGCTTAAAGGAAGCTGCTTGCCCTGTGGTACGGTTTTAGTGTTGGACTTTGCTTAGAGATCTATATCTGCTAGAGTGAATAAAAAAATACTGAGAAATATAGACTGATACATATTGATGAGCAGGGGGAATATTTTACCTGGGAAAGATGGATTTTTCTTTTTCCTAAGTTATAATTCTGTCAAATTATATAACCACCCTTGCTTCCTTACAAGATAGACCAGTACACTGAGTAGTATGGCTAATTAACAGATGGGAAAATGCAACATTTTCAGCTTTAAGATTAGAAGTGCCATTTAGATGTGTTTAATTAAAGCCACAAGGAGATGATGGAATAATTACAATTTTTTTAAAGACTGACACAGCCATGTTGTTTTGTGTAATCCTTTTGAAATAACATAATAATAATAAATTTATAATAACATAAATTGAAATATGAATTTGTTTATTGATATTATTTCAATATTATAATATTAATTATTTCAATATTATAATATTTTTATCTTTTTATTGAATTATTTATTGATATTATATTATTGATATATATTTGATATATATCAATTTGTTATTTGAAATAACATAATAATAACAAATAATAATAATTGGGATATAATTTCTGTTTGATAAGCAGAGTCCAGAAAGAAATCCTGAACTACCCAAGCTGTTTCAGGCCAACCAACCCCCCTCACAAGCCATGAATCTGACATGAAAGTTTCTCACCTTTTCAATTTAAAATTTTTCCTTTTCATAGAATAATTACAAATTGATGATTAAATGTGAGAGGTGTAATAGAACACTGTTTTTCCCCTTCTTTCTGTAGGGGTTTTTTTTTTTTTTTTGCAATGACAACACACTTAAAACCATTTTGAATTTCCTCAGTTTCCTTAGGTTGTTCCTTTCCCTGTCCACTCTGTTAGCAGAATAGCATGGACAAACCCACTTGGACTTATTTGATTTGTGTACATTCACAGATGGATCCAAAGTTGCGTCCTTCATTTGCTGATATTGTCAAAACACTGGAGGAAATGTTAAACCGCCTGAGAAATGAGGACTCAGAGAGAGACAGAAAGTTTTTGAACCTTGACAACAATGAAAGAAAACCAAAAGGTAAGTGTCTATATTGTACAACTATTGCTGGGTGCTCACAGCAAGAGGAGAAAAAGATTCATATTTTGAAAACTGGTGTTTTGGCTATATATGGTTTTATTTACAGTTTATGAATGATTTTACACAAACCCTGAAAATTATTCTGGAGCAATGCTCTATGCTTTGCATTGTGGAATGTCCTTTGGTGAAAAAAACAGTTGTTTCTTAAAGTGCCTGGTAATACTCTGTCCCCAAGATCTTGAGAGGAAATTTATAGTTCATTTGGGAATGGGTTTGTAAATTGCTAATAGTATATGAAAATCCACCAACTTTTGATTTATCACTGCCATACTTTGTACATATACGTAATTTCTTTGGTGTATGTTAGTTGTAATATTTAGAGGCTTCTTAAATTCCTTCAGGAGGAAGAGCACAGAACGTGCAAGAGTATTATAAAGTACCTAGAAATACTCTGAAAGAGGAGAAAAGATGAGTCCCAGGTCTGCTTGGGAATGTTGGCCTTGAAAGGTTTTCTCTAAAGCTGTCTGGTGCCACCTGGTGTGGGGAGCAAACTCTTGTAGCCTGGGCTGTATTCTGACTTGGGTGTTTTATGTTAGTACACTTCTGGCATTAGAAACTTAAAGAGTACCTTAAAAATAATTTCTTATATTATGTGGATATACAAATGTGTAACATATAGACATAACTATTGATCTGTAATGTAGTTGTAGATTGAAATAATTTTTCTCTACATCAAACCATATAGAGTTAATGCATGTGGTAGTTCTTCCACACCTGGAAAGTATCTAAAAAAGGTGTGAGTTAAAAAGGAAGTTTGTTTGTTTGTTTGTTTAGGGTTTTTTGTTTGGGTTGGGTTTTTTCTTTTGGGGTTGTTTTTTTTTTTCTGGCATTCTCCCTTTGGAGTACCTGTGCAAAACAAGTACTTCTCAAAGAAGTGTTCCATGCTGTTTTTTAACTTGCATAGTCTTTCCTACATGGAATGGCTGTAGTCTAAACTGTGGCAGTATTTAAAGGGAAAAGTGAAAATGCATGTGCTTATTCTGGAAATGGTAATCAAAAGGAGATATCACTTCTTTATACCCATTTGTTATTGCTCTAACACAGCTCTTCAGAGGCACCTTGAAAGCCCATGACAGATGCATGTTCCAAATACTTGGGGAGTTAACATCTACCAGTTTCTCATCCTAATGTAGTGATACAGGTTTTATATATCTCCAGTTTTATATTGGATAATGTACTGAAAGAAGGCTGGGATAGAATAACTTAAAATCTGCACAGTACAAGGAGAGACTTTTTTTTTTTTGTCTTAGACATTTCCCATGAGGGTGAAAAAGTGCCAATTTCTTTGGCAACTGTGTTTTGTACTGGTTCTCTTTTGTGGTCAGTAGCACCAACAGACCCTGGGCAACCTCTGCTGGAAGCCAGGACGATAAATCTAGAAACATGCAAATTGTTCTTCTCCAACACCACCCTGTGCTATCTCTGCTGTGGCAGTGTACTGGCAGCAAGGAGGTTTGCAGGGGCTCTAAAATACACCGAGGAGAAGAGAAGAGAAGAGAAGGTGTGCTTGTGTTTGTGCAGCAACTTAAAAGGAAGGAGCAGACATGTGCTTATGGAGCATAGTTTGGAACATCAGAAACACAGCTTTTTTTCTTTACAGTGGTCATGAAGGCTCTGTGAGTGAGCAGGTGCACAGCTATATGGAGCTTCTTTAAGCTAAGAGTATTTCTCTTTTTCTACTCAGGATCAATTGACAAAGGACCAGGAGTAAAACGTTTGAGTTCCTTGGATGATAAGATCCCACCCAAGTCACCCCGTCCGCGTCGGAATATCTGGTTGTCCCGCAGCCAGTCGGATATCTTCTCTCGCAAACCTTCCAGGAAGATCAACGTGCAGGACCCCTACTACACACCAAGCAAAGGGTTAGGCCGGAAAGTGAATCCCTTCAGTGCCCGCGAGGACCTCAAAGGGGGAAAGATCAAATTCTTTGACATGCCAAGCAAGTCTGTGATTTCCCTCGTGTTTGACTTGCATTCTCCAGAGGCAAGTGGAGGCCTGAAAGCCAGCCAGTCCCAGTTCCGGCAGGCATATAGCACAGACTGGCAAGACCTTTCCCTTCTTCCTGGGAGGAGATGCAGATCACTTCCACTCTCTCCTGAATTACCACACAAGGAATATGGCCTGTTTGGGGGACTGTCTTCAACTGTTGGCAGGTGTGACCCAGCCCAGTTAGGTGCAGAGGTTCGGCAAAAACTCTTGAGTAGCACTAAATATGGTGTGTCAGAGATTCCTCCCTTTCACGCTAAGCCGCACAGACCAGAGTTTCTTCTTGCATCAGGACAAGAAGAGGATATGGACTGTTCAGATGGGCCAGTGGCCCAGGAGGAAAATGGATTTTGCCCTGTTGAGAACACACGTGGAGATCCCGCATGTGATCAACCATTAGTGCTGGCCCAGTCTGGGCCGCTATCTTACAAAAAGCTAACAGTTGAGAATTCAGTGAACTCTGAGGGACGTGGCTCCCCACAAGTGTTTGCAGGTTGTCTCCCTTCTGAAGAGATGGAGGTAGAAGATGATCTACTGAAAATTACTCTGTTAGAGTCTACAAAGCCTCTGTTCAGTGTTAGTCCTCCCACTGAGCTGAAGAGAGAGGCATGGCCCTTCAGGGAGCAGGATGGGGACAGTCCTGCCCTGTTGTCTCAGACCGCCTCCAACATCTCAGCAAGTAGCAGCACAAAGTCAGCTTGTGACATCTGAAGAGAGGGCTCAAACTGAATGTGTCTTTGAAGGAACAGTAGTTCCCAGTTGCTTAAACTAAGTCTTTCTGCAGTGCTGGGCTTCACATTTGAAAGAGACTCAACAGATGGTGGAAGCTGGCTGTCAGACAGATAGCTGCAGACAGTGTCTGAAGAGACTGATTATTTTATAAAACTGTATTTCAAATTGTGTTTATTCCCTTTCCTGATTTGCATTAGGAGGGGGAAATACTCCAGCCAGAATGGCCATGTGGGTCCCACAGTCCTTCCAGGAGGCAGCAGCCAGAGCAGGCACCATGTAAACAGTTTGACCTGGATTTCCAGCATGGGCCATTTTAAGGTCTTAAGCTCCATGTAGAGTAGAAAGAATAACCCTTAGATTTTTCTCTCTTCCTCTAACTGAACATCTGCTCTAAGCCACTGCGGATTTTTTTATTAACATTCCGCATCAGTGCACCTGAGTCAGAGCCTCTGTTTCAGAAACAGGCACAGAAGTCTTTCTGAGCTATGTTGAGCAGATAGGAATGCTTTCTAGTCCCAGAGCTGCTTTGAATGCTGTTGTAGCATTAAACAAGCTCTTCTTTCAAAAGCAGCAAAAACAAAACCCCTCATGCTGGTCACAATCTGCAGGCTGAGTCACATGAAGAGTACTTTGCGATTAACAAGAAGAATCTGTTCCCTGGTGTTTCATTTTCCCTTGGGATTTAGTAATGATGTTTAATACATTTGTGCAGGGAAGCTCGCTTCCTTGTACAGCTCTCTGTGTACCTCATCCCAAATGTGGAGGAAGATTTGCCTGGGGCACAGAGAAGCATATTCCAGGCATTGCCATTTCTGGGCTTCTGAAGAAACTGCTCCTGAAAGTACCAGCTGTACTGAGCTTTTGGCAGGGGTGGGCCCTTATCTCTGAAGAGCTGAGTGGACATCATGATCTGTTTCTGCAGAATAGTTAAATACAGTAGCTACATCACAATTGACTATTATCAGTAAGCTGGAAGGGTCACATTCATCTCCCTCTCTGGTGCAACATCCCATCTCACTGATTTCATTGCAGTAATGATGGCTCCTCACTAGCTGCTTGACAGAGGACAGGGATCTCCTGCTCAGGGGAAGTTGCCAGCAGTGTTGTAGCCCCACAAGTGCTCTTGGAGAGGACAACACACAGGAGGGCTTTGAATTGTCAAACTGAAGAAAACTAGCTTGTCCTAAATTGACTGTTTCCTCTACAGAAAGAAGTTGCTGTCTTTATTGGTTTCTCCTGTCACTGATTAGGATGATAATTTTATTTATTTGTTTTTTATTTCCCTCCACCAGTGGGTACCTGTAAAAGAAGCAGCAACATGAGCTTTAATGCTGCTTGCTGGCACCAGCATGAGTGATCCCTGCTCTGGGATGTAATTGTATGGGAAAGCTTGTTCTGTGACATTTGTGCAACATCCTGCCCTTTTCCACTATCATCATCCCAAAAAACATGGGATTTTTTAAATTTTATTTTATGGGGTGTTTTTTCTTTAACCTATATTATCATTCCTAAGTGAGGTAAACATTGCATACCTGCTGAGCAGATGGTGATGCAGTGGAGTCCAGATTTTCATCCAGGTAGCCTGTTACACTCTTTCTGCTCTCTTGTAAGGCTGGGTGGTGTAAGCTGGTCTCTGATGGAAGCCAGACTATTTCTACTCTTCTCCCATCTCAAAGAAAGGTTGGAGAAAGCCTTGGTTCTTTCTTGGCTGGGATGTGTATCTTTCCTGAGGTGTAGGTAGCTACTCTATGAATAACAGCTATGACTTCCTCTAGTGAAGTGTGTATTAACCTGAGCAGTTCTCCCTTTGCAGTGGCTGTTAGGAATGAAAGAAGAAGCCCAGTGTTGCTGAGTTAATACAGTCCATGCCAGATTAGGCAGCTGTTGGCAGCTTAAAAGAGAAAATGCCTGTGCTCACTAAGATCACCCCTTTTGGCCCACACCTCTCTGCCTCTTGAAGGTGCTGATCTGCAGAGTAGTCTCTGTCTTCTATATTGTGTCTGCAGAGTGTAGAGCAGCTTGTATGGCTGCCACTGTGTGTGTGTGTAACTTTGAGGACAGAGAAACACCAGAACTCAGTTGCCTGCCTGGTGCCTGCTTGCTTTTTTTTTTTTTTTTTTAAATATTTGCTACAATTGTACCTTCTGGGAGGGAAACCATCAGCACCAGCTTCTGTTGTCACAAGATGCATTTAGATGTGTGACTTCAGACAAACAAGCAATAATGAGTAGTTTACTTATGGATCACCAGGCTGAGGGAAGCTGTCCAGCAGCCTGACCGGGAGCACACGCACACCTCTGGCTGCCCTGGGGCTCCCGTGAGCCAGCCCTGGCTGTCAGTGCTGACACCTCATCATGAAGCCTGCTGCCCTCCCTGTCACTGACTGCAAAGCTTGAGCAGTCAGGCTTAGGGTACCCCAGGGCACCCATTGCAGTGACCTCACAGTTCTCTTACACTGCTGTCTTTACAACGTTTCCCTGCCCTGAACAGCTCTTACAAAGCAGCAGAGCTAAAATTTTATTTTCTTAAATGTCCGCTCTAAGCACAACCAGTTGACGTGCATTGGGCACAACTATCGACGTTTCTGGCTCTTGGTACTGAGGTGGAGATGTCAGAAACAGAAATGCCAAGGAGTGGCAGCTCAGGCCTTTCCTGGATTGGTCTGCATGGGAAGAGGCATGAAACCGGAGCAAAAGGTCATGTTAAAAATTGCTAAGTGGTTGCTGAAACCCAGTGTTTCCAAGGATGCAGTTGGAAGTCACAACATCTCATCCCTTTGGCTGCATAAAGCTGAATCTAGGCTGCACCTAGTAATTCCTAAGTTTTGTGCCTGCTGAGGTTGCTTTTCTACAGAGGGCCATTTTCTGACAGCTACTGATAAACATGAATTTGAACATGTGGTCAGCAAACTCCTTGTTTTATAGTGATGTGACAAAGTTTTATCGTGATTGGACTTTACCATGATTTTGACTTTACAGGAGCAGTTCTTGCTCTTTTAAAGTACTTTCTACACATTGCTACACATCTCCCTTAAGAGATCAAAGATATTTTTAATTCACTTTAAATCTCTGTTGAGTTCATTTAAATGTCTGTTATAAGCTATTTTTGTTGTGGTTGCAGGTTGATAAAATGCAGCCAAGAGAATGCATGTGAATTGCTGCCCCTCAAAAGCAGCACAGCCAAGGGGCTGTAGCAGACTTGTACTTGTTGGAGAGGCATTGATGTATTATGTGTAACAGAACATTGGTATTTTTTGCCAGTACAACTAAAGACACTTGAATAATTCCTGTTTGCACTTAATGCTATTGTTTATATTGCATGTCACTACATTTCTATGCAAAACAAATAACCTTTTTTTTTGGGAGGAGGGGCAGCCAGATATTTGATTAAGTATAAAGATCTTTGCGAGATGATCTATTTTCGTATTTATGAAGGAGTTTTACGTCTTAATATTTTGCAGTCTGTAAATAGCTGAACTTGTAATTAAAGGCTTAGGAAGAAGTTTGTAGCCTGTGTATAATAGTAAGTTAACACTGCCAGAAAAAAAATCTTTGCAAAACAACTTTTCTAATATTGCGGATATTTATGAATATGTAAAGAAAGCACGTCTTGTTTTTATGTTGATTGACCTTCTGACTTTTTTGAACTATAGAAATGGTGTATGTTTTATTGGAACTGCAATAAGAAGTAACCAAAGATGAATCCACTTAAATATTTTCATAATTTTTTTCTTGGTCAGGTTTTGTAAACTTTCCCAACTTGCTTTCAAAATAAAAATGAAATCAAGGCCTGAGTTTTGTGATTAAGAGGACAACTGTTTTTAAGTTAAAAAAGCTGGCTCGAATGCTTAGTTGAAATAGAAATGCCATTAATACTTGGGTTGAGATTGAATTTGCTATTACTCAGTGCTGAGTTATACCAAGGAAAACTCATTCTCAGTAAATGTTATTTCTCTCCTGCATCTCACTGAAGAGTTCCACTATTGAATTCATGAGACTCAAGGATTTTTTTTTCTGCTCTGTGTTACAGTGCTCTGAAGGGTAGGCTGTATCTTGAGACCTACCAGATAAGATGGCTTTTGATAGCAGCCTGCAGGGCGCTTGCCATGGTGGCTGCTCTGTTCTAGCCCTAAATAGCTTCAGTAGCACAGGAAGCTGTGCAGTTTCTCAGGATCACATATCTGGCTTTCAGCCCCACTGCCTCTCCCCTTGGAACAAGTCTGAAGACATGCTATGGCTTGGTTCTGCATGCAGTTAGCCAGCTCTAGAATCAGCTGGCCCATTTGAGAGGAACTTTCGCCTGTAGGGGCAAAGGTCTCATCTGTGCATGCTCTAACAAAAGGTGCATTTCCTCCCCTTCAGCCTCATCCTTGCCTTCACATCCCAGCATGCCACTAAGGAACATGGGCAACTCCAACTGAGAGCAATTTAATTGGTCAGATGTTAAAACACAAACAAGAATATGAAACCTGTTCCCTTTTTGGTGAGTTCTTGATGGAAGAAAGAACTCCAAAACTTGGAGGACACAAAAAAAGCACAGTTTAGTGAGGAGTTCTGTAGCTCTATGCACTGTCCCAGGCCAACTTTATCTTCTCACTATGAGCTTTGGAAGATTTAGAAAACAAGCTCTTCACTATTTGCAGTGGCACTGATTTCCCACTGAGGTACAGTTTATTATGGCAGTCTGGCAACCAGGGCCCTGCACTGGCGTCTGTATTTTTCCCTTGCTTGAGCATCCAGACATAAGCCATGATATAGCCTGTCATGAACGCATCAAAGCCAGCTCGGTGTGTGCCCCCCTGCGAAGGAGGGCCGTGGGTTTCCTTTTCCTTTCCTGCAGCACCTGCTGCTTCAGTCTCATGGCTGGCTGGGTGACTGGCTGAGCCAAACACAGCAGGAACCTTCAACTTCTTCTCCACTTGGTCACTGTCAGAGGCATTTCCCTTGGCAGAAGGGCTCCGGACAGCTGCTCCCTGGTCAGTTCTTTCAGTGCTCCCCAGATTCTCTTCCCATGTGTCTGAGCTGATCTCTGTTTCCACGTCCATGGAGATCTCCTCCAGTGGCCTGCCTTCTCCGTTGGGTGCGATCTCTGCCAGCTCTGTAGCAGCTGCAGGCTCATAACAGCTCAGCTTCCGTGGTGGTCCCTCCTCCCCGTTCTGAGCTTGCTCCATGTTGTCCCCTGAGCTTTCCTGTTGAAATGCTGTTGCAAGCACTTTGATGTTCTTCCGATGCTTCCATCTGTGCTTCCGTTTCTTTCGCTTCTCCCAAAGCTTGTCGTCCTCGTCAATGATGAGGTCAATGTTATGAGACTCTGGACACTTCACCCCTTTTGGACACCACCCATAGGCCTAGGGAGAAAGAGAGAAGGGATCTGTAGCCTGCATCTTGCTGGTTAGAGCAGCAATCACCATAAAGTGGAGTGCAGTTAATTATTCCCTTCCACTGAGGGCTTGCGAGGCTGGAGCAGGAACAGTGTCCAGTTACAGCCTCCCAGCACACAGGAAAGGTGCTGACACACTGTACTGGGTGCAGCACACAGCATATGAGCAGAGGCCAAGGAAGGTGGCTTTGTTCTACCTGGAAAAGACAAGGCTAAAGAGGAGGGGGATATATAGTTGGTGTCTGCAGGTACCTACAGCAGAGGCTATGGGCAAGATGGAGCTAAACTCTTGTAAGAGAACAGGGAGAGGGGACCTGGTAACAGTCAGGGGAAATTATGACTAGAGATGCAGGAAAGCATTTTTCATGTAGTGGTCAAGCACTGGAACAGAGACCTAGAGTTGTTTTTTAATCTCTGTCCTTACACAATTTCAAAATTCACCAAACAAGGCTCTGAGCAACACTGAGGTGGTGGCTGGATGAGAAACTTCCAGAGAGTTCCCCAACTTATGTTCTGTGACAGAATGTACAACATGTGGAAGAGCTCCTTTTCTCCATGAAGCACCTGAAGCCAGTTATGATCTGACCAGATGGGCTCTTGGCTGCTGTAGCTGCACTAGGACGAGCTGTTGTGGATCACCCTGTGCTACAGTGCCAGAAGCTGCAGACAGTTAGTATTTTTTATATCTAATGAAGATAAAGGGAAGGGTAGAGGTGGCACTTCTTTCTTGTGGGACAAACCAAACTAACACAGAACTTGCGGCCTCCCCAAGACAGCAAGGGATACTGTAACTCATAGTGTCCCACTGTTTTGGGCCATAGACTCTGTTGGAATCTTCCTAATGAAGCCTGTAGGATTCCCCACCTCCAAGCAGAGCACTCTATTGCCCTGTCTGCCATGAAGCCACCTGAAGCTTGAAAACATTCCTTGTATTATGAAGCAGGTGAGGGAAGTGCCCAGGTGCTTT
Organism: Peucedramus taeniatus; assembly: GCA_013400575.1. Classification (NCBI taxonomy): domain Eukaryota; kingdom Metazoa; phylum Chordata; class Aves; order Passeriformes; family Fringillidae; genus Peucedramus; species Peucedramus taeniatus. The sequence goes on from WBNO01000758.1 coordinate 219,085, forward strand.
CGTACAACTTCTGGCTTGGGCCACATGTGCCCCTTTCCACGGAGTCAGGAAGGGAACAGGGATTTGCGTTACTTACCGAAAATTTCTCACAGACAGGCACCTTATTCCCCCCTGCAGCACTGTGGCTGTCTTCTTCCAGAGAGCAGTAGCGGTAGTCGATGTAGCGGGACATGTCAGCAGGGTAATTGCAGAACTCCACCGTCAGGTGCTGCCCGCTCGAGTCCCTCAGCTTGCAGTTCTCTCGCTTGCTGGAACAAGAGGAGCACACGGTCACTGTGGGATGGGACCGGGGCACGGAGCAAACACTTCTGTCCACCAACTCTCAACTGCGTGAGTTTCCTGCTCCTGAGCTCCAGCCCCAGGTGCTAGAAAGGAATTCAGTCCCAGGAGAGCAGCTTTAGTAAGTAGTTGTTTCTGCACTGATTCAAAGGGTTTTTTTCTTGTGCTGACATAGAGGAAGGGAAAGCAGCATCTCTGGTGAAGTTACAGGAGAAGGGTATGCACCGTTTATTTTTATAACTATAAAGGGCACTAAGATATGTGTTTGTCTTCATAATGGTAATGGACAAGGAGAAGACATCCCAAAATGAGGTACTGTGTAGACCATCCAGCAGTCACCACCCAGGCAGGTTGAACCTGAGTAATGCAGGCACCAAGGAAAGGGTTTTCAGTTCATGGAAAAAAATCTGATCTCTGTTTTGTCCCAAGAGCTGGTTAAAAGACCAAAATCTTTGGAAGGCTCTACGTAACAAGACCTTGGGTTAAAACATTTAAGACGTCAGCTCAGAAAGTTATTTTTATCTTGTCAAAACAAAGCACTCTCCTGTTTTGAGAATGGCCATCTTGAATGTTTTCAGACCTGTCAAAGTGGCATTTCCTGAGATAAAACAGTCACAAAAAATACCATTTCTCCTCAAAAAAGAGCATGACTTGAGCTTTATGGAGATCCCAGGGGCTTTATCACTGCCAGGGGCTTGTTTAGATTGTGTGGGGCCTGCAGAATGTGGGGCCAGACTGCAAAGCACAGATGTGTGTTCTGAACAAGAGCACAACCCTTGCCTGGAAGAAAGTGATGGAAGTCAGAGTGAGCCATGGGCATCTCATGGGCAGGACATGTGACAGAGCTGGTCAGTGTCAAGGAGTGCAGGGAGCACCCACCCTTTAACTGAGTGTCTCTCACAAATCAGAATTATAATTAGCAGGACAGCCCTGGTTTCTTTGCTGTGTTTCTTTCCTGCCATGACCCTGTGGCACTGCTGGACCAGAGCCAGGCAGTGACCCAATGAGATCTCAGATCAGGCCACTGTGGTCAGTCTTCTACTGGCACCAGTTCTGAAGTTCTCTTTCAGCTGCTGCCCAAGTTCTCTTTCAGTTGCTGCTTACCAAAATGACTTTCCCTTTCCTCCAACAAACCCATTCTAGAAACAGAAAAAGTACAGGGCAGAGTCACCTGAAAAGCACCTTCAGTCAGTGGGACAGTGAAAGAACACAGCCCCCTTGCCTGAAAAAACAAACACACAATGACTTTCCCTTTCCTCCTGTAAGCTCTGAGTAGCAGCGTGCTGCTCACCACTTCTTGTAGGCGTACTCCAAGTAGGAGGCTACAAAGCGAGTCTCGAACTCCGAGGCGTATTTGGTGTCGTATATTCCCGCGGGGAACATCTCGGACAGGTCGGCGGTGAAGGTGCCGAGGCTCTCCGGGAGGTGAGCGTAGAAGCACTGGTACAGGAACACCAGGTCGATGAGGCCGTTGTGGAGGATGAGCGGCTTCTTCGCCCGGATGAGCTCCAGGAACAGCGTCCGAACGCTCAGGCTCTGGCTCTCGTTGCCCTGCGTGAGGAAGGATCGGTCAGTGAGCCTCGGCACCCTGAGTGGCTGTCAGCTCACAGCCTGCAGCAGCAGGATGCTCCCACAGCTCTGACTCACTCTGAACAGAGACACAAACATTTGGAAAAGCAACTGCAACGAGTGGGTTTAAAGCAGCAGGGAGGCGAAAAGGATAATATTGCATGCAGGAGCAGGGGAAGGCAGCATGCTCCCAGAAACCTGGAGCAGAGCAGGCTGAGGTGTCTGAAAGGCAGTGGGTTTGTACCTTGTCGTTGCCCTTGTGGTAAGGGATCCCCTGGGAATACTGCTTGTTGAAGTCGAAGCCGTGCTGCACCAGGAACTGCACTGACTGGGGCTCGACCACGTAATCCTCGGTGCAGAGCAGCGTCAGGTTGTAGATCTGGCACAGGTACGTGTTCTCGGACTGCACAAGGACAGCGTGCAAAGAACCCAGGGACACCTGTCAGAGGGAGCTGCCGGAACAGCCGGCACAATTCCACGGGGGAGTTCCACCTCCCGGCGCCTCCCCGTTTCCCGGGACGGACCAAGACAAAACGTCCGCACCGCGGTTCGTGCACGCACCTTCTCCGGGAGCTGCTTGAAACAGGCGACGCCGAGGGAGAGCACAGAGCGTGTCCTGGCGGCGCTGCACACGGCCTTGTAGCGCTCCTCGATGCACCTGGGGCGGGAGAACGGCCCGTGACGGCTCCGGCCTGCCCGCGCCCCGGGGAGAGGGCACCGCGCAGCCGGTACCGAGACGCGCACCCCCCCCGCCCCACCGGGCACTCACGGGCTCAGCAGAGACTTCCTGGCGCCGAGGCCGCTCAGCTCCTGCGGGGAGACAGACACCGTCAGCGGCTCCCCG
>WBNO01000758.1:230676-243220 GCA_013400575.1 Peucedramus taeniatus
GATCGGGGGGATGGCCCCGGGCACACACGGGGTCGGCACACGGAGAACGCGCCGTCCGCTGCGGGTGCCGCGTTCTACGGACGAAAAGCTGCCCAGGCTGAAACCCGCAGGCACCGCGGGTCGGAATGAGCCCAGGGAAGAGCGGGGTGCCTGGCAGGCGGTGGCTGGGGCACAGCTCGTGTCTGTGCAGGGTCGTTCCCTGCCAGCCCGAGCCCCAGGACACGAACTGGGGAAACGTGTCCCTGCTCAGTGCTGGGCGCTTCACGGTGTCCGGGGTACCCGGTGGGGACCTGGGGGGAACAGCGTGCGAGTGAGGGGGTGACAGCTCTGGGGAGAGTCCGGTGTCAGTCATGAGGGACTGCTCACCACTCCAACCCACGGCCCCACATCCTTGCAGACACCTCTGGGCCCCTCCAGCTCCTCAGCAGCGATCCCCTCTCCCACCGCTCTTTTCAGACGAATTCTCCCTGTGTGTGTGTCTGGGATCATGTTCTGCCCCCGCTGTGACGGTGGCTGCTTGCCCTTCCCTGCCTTATCATGTTTTTGTACAGATCCCAGGTACAATAAACCGCTCAAATATTTGCAGAGATGTCCTTGTGCTGCCAGAGTGGTGAGCTCCTGTTGTTTGGCTGGGGGGTGGAATCCAGTGTCGCTGTGATTTCCCAAGGAAACATCGACACTACCACAACCCCATCAGTGTGGGGCCGGACAGGAGGCATGGAACTGCACACTGGGGAGTTGCTGTGGGGCCAAGCTTGGCCTGAGAACGGCCATGGGCACAACAGAACAGCCCGGCTTTTGAGGTGACACCCCACAGGGCAGGGAGCTCCAGCACCCCCGTGTATGGGAGGCACCATCTTTTTGGCTGCAGGGTAGCAGAGACGGCACTGGTGGCTCCTGTGGCACCTCGTGCAGGGATGGCGCTGTTGGAGGTCACCCCACAGTGGAGCAACCCTTTGGTGTGAGCAGTGTCCTTGGCAGCTCCCCCAGCCCTGCTGTGCCTGGGAGGTTTGGAGCGGCTGTGTCCATCTCTTCCTGCAGCACCGCCTGTCACCCTCTGGCGCCAGCCCGGCACCAGGCACCGCTTTGCTCCAGCACGGCTTGGGCTGGGCTGTGGCAGCAGCACCCCGAGGCCACATGGCACCGACGGGACAGTGCCTGCCTTGTCGCTGTCCCCTCGAGGCAGGCGGTGGTGGCCGGGGCGCAGTCCTCGCTCCAGCCAGGCTCTTCTCCTCCCTCCTGGGCGGGGAGAGTGGTCAGGAGATAAAAGGGAGACCAGGGCCAGCTGGAAGTTGCTGAAAGCCGCTGGGGCCGGGAGCGAGGAGAAGGCAGCGAGGAGAAGCGCGGTATCGAGGGCTCGTTCTCGCGGGGAGAGGGCTGGGGAGTGGGGGCACATCCACCCTGACCAGGTCCCTACTCCCTCCCCAGACCATCCCCCCCAGACCCATATCCTTCCCCTTCCCCATTAAGTGTGCTGGATATTAGAGGGATGGGGAATACTCTGGGGTGGGCAGAGTTAGGGGGCTGTTGGAGGACAGGGGTTCAGGCAGATTTTGGGAGACTCAAGGGCTTTAGAGGCTCTGTGTACCCCAAAAGCACTTTGTGGGGCATCAAGGACTCTCAAGGTGACCTGAAGGTGAAACCATCTCTATCCCAGTGACTGCCTACTGGCAGCTGAGATTATGAGGGCTGTATCCCTGCTCCTTTCTGGGGCAAGTTAGACCTCTCTCTGGGGCTGGGTTTGTTTTGTGGGATTAAAGAAATGGAGAAGGCCCATGGGAGGAGGAGCACCTTCATCTCTTGAGATGTGGAGTGGGTGTTCACTGCCAGAGGAGAACAGGACGCTGTGGCTCTGGGTGCCCACAAAAGACAGTAGCAAGGAGCCCAATTCCCCACCTCATCCCCCTTTCCTTGCCCCCTGGGATGGGGGTCCTGGCTCCCAGTGCCAGGATCAGGCCAACACTGCCCACAGCCCTCGTCTGCCCTGGAGCAGGGTGCAGGGAGGTGCTTTGGGGTTGCAGCAGATCTGGGAGGAGAGTAACACCCCGTGTCCCCCTGCCAGGGCCGGGGTCCAGCATGGGGCTGCTGGTGCTGGCCCTGGCCACCTGGCTCGGGCTGGGGCTGGCCTCGGCCTCCGAGGAGTCGGCCAACAGCAGCCGGATCTGCCAGGAGGCACCGGCATGGACCATCAATGGCTCGAGCCCCATGGAGGAGGCGGCAGGGCAGGTGACGGTGGTGGCCCTGCTGAAGGCCAGCTGACAATTCTGCCTGAGGCAGGCCCACAGGTGAGCCCCGCTCCCCCTCCCCACAACAATCCGGCCACCTCGGGGGCGAAGGGCAGCCCCCTGCCCTGGCAGCCCCTCCCAGCGCCTCCTTGCCGCAGCCTCGGGGGCCTGCGGGAGCGGCTGGCCCGGCAGGGCACGGCCCACGTCCGCTACATGATCGTCAACGAGAAGGCGCCGCTGTCCCGCGCCATGCTGCCGGAGCTGCGCCGCCATGCCCCGCCCGGCGTGCCCGTCCTCCAGCCCGAGCAGGAGGACCCTGACGTCTGGCAGGTGCTGGGGGGTGACAAGGACGACTTCCTTGTTTATGACCGGTGAGTGTCCCCCGACTCGCCTGAGGCTTTGCTGGGCGTTACAGAGCGTTTGATGGGCTTCTAAAATCTCTCGTGGCTGGGTTGGGGGGATTCCAGATCCCCATCTTGAGCCAGGCCGTGACTTCTCCCCTCAGGTGTGGCCGCCTGGCTTTCCACATCCAGTTGCCCTTCAGCTTCCTCCACTTCCCCTATGTGGAGGCAGCCATCCGCTCCACCTACATCAAGGACTTCTGTGGCAACTGCTCCCTCTACGCCAACGCTACCCAGGAGGTAAGAGCTGGAATGCTCGCTGGAGCCGGGATCCCTGCTGTCCTTGGCACTGCACATCAGCAGGAACAATCTTATCTCTGTGCTCGGGATGGGCTCTGGGTTGGCAGCTGCCCTCAGATGTGTTTGAGAGGGAAGGTGATGGAAGGTCTGGAATAAGGGCACTTAAATAGGTCAGAGCTTTCCGGTTGAAAAGGAATTGACTAAAGGGGTCATATCCCATGTCTGGGAATGCTAACTAGGACTGTTCCCATATAAGAAAGGGCAGGCAGTGGATGCAGAGGTGGCAAGCTCAGAGCAAAGAAAAGGGTGTAGCTCTGAGCTTGGCAGGCGATCAGTCACTTCCCAGGAGAAAAATATATCCAGAAAAACTGAATGCCAAATCCTGTTTCTGGACCACTGACAGCTTGAGTCAAGGGACTCAAGTGTAGAGGCTTGTGCCCTGTGTGCTCCAGCCTCTCCTGCCCTCCCTGTGCCCCGCCTCAGGGCTAGAGAGCATTTGCTCTGACCCACAGTTTTCTCTATGATGAATGCTGGTCTGCCTTCTTCCCAGTTCACAGCTGTGCTCCCAGGCTTTCTGCAGGGTTCCGTGGGCATTCACATACCTCACCACTCCTTGTGTTACTTTCCTCAGGCTAACAGCACCATGGAGGGCCCTGCAACCCCGACCTCCCTTCCTGAACACGAGGGGATGGAGTCAGAGACCCCCATCTACCAGCACAAGCCCCTCCATCCTCACCACCATCATGAGGTCAACAGCGAGAGAGACACAAACCCGAGTGAGGACCACAAACCTGCTCCCCATGCTCACCACCACCACCACGGAGACCATGGCCAGCTCCATCACAAGGGGAAGAAGCAGGAGGAGAGGGATGAGCATTAAACCGGGCTGGGCAGCCTTGCAGAACCCAGTAGTGTGCAGACGACCCCAGCTCACTTCACAGAGGCTTGGAAGGACTTGCTTTGGGCTGCTGGTCACCAGCAGCGCTGGTTTAACAACTCACTCCAGCAAACCCTAGGTGGGTTGCCCTCCTATGCTGTGATAGGGATGGAAATTCCCCTTGGACCCTGCTCAGTGCTGCATTTTCAGCCCCAGGGCTCAGTTCTGAGCCTTCATCTGCCACCGCCTGCCTTTCTGTGCTCAATGAAGCTCGCTGTGCAAACCAGGAGGTCCCTGGTCACTGCTGGCTGACACTGCACAGAGCAGCAGGGCGGGGCTGGAGTGGCCAGAGCTGGGATGGGAGCAGCACTGCTGGCATCCTCTGCCCATCCAGACACTCCTGGGTGTGCTGGAATCCCTGAGTTTCCTGGCCAGGGAGCGAGGGCAGGGACGGCGTGTGCCCCGCAGGACTGGTCCCAGGGCACTGAGGGCAGGAGGAGCGGTGGGATGTCGCAGCTCCCCACGGTCCCAAGCCTGTACCCCGTGGCTGTCCCATGCCGGGCGCTGTCCCGCAGACCGTGCACTCGGGAATGTGCAGTGGTGCTGGGTGGCCGCAAGATGGTGGCCTTGTCCCCTCTTGGAGAGCCAGGGGCTGTGTCCAGGGGGCACGGCTCGGGGAAGACAGGGTGAAGATCCGGAGGTCTTTCCTGGCGGTAAGCGAGGTGGGAGGGCAGCGTATTCGGAGTAGGAATAAAACCTCTGTGAAGTGACCACTGCTCAGTCTGGCCTCTGGTGGCCCCGGGGAGGGGATCTTGCTCTGGTCTGTGCCCTGGGCACAGGGAGGGACACAGGGCTGGATGCAGACCCCAAGATGCAGCAGCCAGGGATGGTTTACATCCCCTGAGCAGGAGTTGGAGGTAAAGGGGTTGAACACTGAAGTCTTCTTCAAGAGAAGACCCCATCTCTTCCAGTCTTCTGGCTGCCTCCCAGGATGGGAGTCCATTACCACTGCACTGCTTGGAGGATGTTTGGCTTGGCACCTCCATACCTGGCTTGTAGGTGTGATGTTGGGGTGCCTGCCCCAAGCTGCTGCTGGTTCCCACATGCAGTCCAAAGTCACCATGGGCATCTTGTCCCCAGCACCCAGAGCAGTCCCCATTGCAGGCACATCATGGGGCTCCCCAGCCTTCAGGCTCACCCACCCTCAGGTGGGTGCTGTGCCCCTGGCAGGCAGTCATGCCTGCCTGCAGCTTGTGGTGCCCCAGGCCTGTCTCTGCCCTTCCCTCCAGCTCCATCCATCATCCCACACAGCCCTGCTCAACGCCTCTCCAGGCCCTGCAGCCTAAGTGGGGGGCAGAGAGATGATTTTCTGCTCAGTGTTTTATGGTGCTGTGTCTCAATGCTGGGTTTCTGCACCCCGTCTCTGGTGGAGGATGCTCTGCACAGTGACTGGAACAAGAACCAGGATGAAAAGGAGCTGTTCCTCACAGGAATGAGAGCAATGGGCTCAGATGTGTCTTTCTTACCAGCCAGGCTCTCCCACGGGGTGCTGGCTGCGACTCTGCTCCCCCTCCTCCATCTCTCCTCCCCCTTCCTCCTCTACCTGCTCCCAGTAGCCTGCAAGGGCACCTCTGTCTGCTGCTCCTGCCATCAATATTGAGGTTATCTTTTTCTTCTGGCAGCTGCTGTAATTGAAACAAAGCAGGCCGGGCCTCACGGGCTCGGCTCCTCTCGCTCATTTTGCCGGTGCTGCTGAGACAACTAATTCATCTTATCGATGCATGGCTGGCCTCTTTTCCACCACATCCAGGCAGAGCGGTGTCCCTGCCACAGCCGCTAGGAGCAGACTGTATTCCTGTGGCGTGCTGCTGCTGGGTGCTGCTCTTATCCAGCTTCTGGTCCTTGGCTTGCCTTGACTGGGTGCTGGCCACCAGCAGAAGATGCCAGAGGAGCCAGTCAGGGAAAGAGGTGCAGATTGGAAGGATGCTGATTACTTTAATCTCTTTCTTTTGCCTTCTGGTGCATTATCAGCACTTCTATTGAATTCCACATCCTTTCCTTGTGCAGCTCCTGTCCCTGCCAAGGAGGTGACAGGTGATGAGTGGGGCATACACGGATTTGAATTCCCTGACTGATGACCAGTGCTGCAATTAGCCATGGCAGAGAGAGGGATCCCATCTGGTGCTGGGTGTGCAGACCAGTGCAACAGCTACCATTTGGTTACCTCCCAGCAGACAAATTTCTGGCCCTGAAAGCCTGGGTGGGCATTTTGCTCTGGGTGGAGACAATGAGGTGTGGGAAAGAGCTGTCATGTTGTTTGGATCAAGTCCTACATGACTGAGTAGGGGCAAGGCTTTAGAGTGAAACTGATCCTGTTCCATATATTATTGTCCAAAGACCTGAAGGGTTTGGGGTGCCACGCTTGGGGCCCCTATGACAGGATTCACCCCTGAAAGATGCCAGAAACCTGGAGCTCTGCAAATCCTGTGTCAGTGTCTGTACTTCTGCCATGCTGAGGGGGAGCTTTGCTCTGGGTGGGGTGGAGAGGTGTTTTAGGGGAGGAAACAGGCTCTCTACATCACCAGTGTCTTGGAGAGTGATGGTTTCAGTAGAGTCAGAGAGCTCCAAGGAATCCTCACCTGTTGGGGGGCTGGCTCTTGGTACCCTGTTATCTGTGGCTGTGCCACCACCCTGGAGGAGGACAGATGTCAGTTTCACGTCACACGAAGCCTTGGCCCTGTGTGCTGCTCCTGCTGAGGGCCTGCAGATCCTCTCGGGAAAGGAGGAACAGCCAGTCCTAATGTCAACAGAGGCCTCTTGTGCAGCGATGCTGTGTCAAGAAGAGGAATGGGTCCCTCCTCCTCCGCCCATTCATCTGGCAGCCGGGGCTGGCGTGCTGCCAAGCCAGGCTGCTTTGGAAACATTTCATTGAGGAGGCAGCTGAGCCTAGGAAAACAGAATGAAAATATACAGAGGGATCACTGTTGTTAGGCAAAATAAATGCAGGCGGCTGCATTTTTGTCCCCCAAGTCCAGCCCAGCCGGGCCCCTCTGGCTTCTCTGGGGTCAGGGTGGCTGCTGCTGCCTGGGGGTGGCAGCCATCTATCTCCATTGTGGGTTAGGAGCTGGGGAATGAGACCTGGAGAGCTCATCCGTGGCTTTGGCCAGCTTGCTGATGACCCTGGTGAAGAGGCCCAGATTCATCTCGGTGTAGCTCTGCCCAAGGAGATGGGACAGAGCAGAGAAACAGCAGCAGGGATGAGCCAGCAGCAGGGACTCGTGGTCCCTGCATGGCCACCAGGGCAGGGGGGTTGATGGAAGTGCTGCAGAGGCTGCAGAAGTGAGTCAGATTTTGGCCACGTTCATTCCCATCTCCTTCTTCAGCATCAACCATGGGACCAGGCTGGGCAGGAGGCCCCCAGCAGGACACAGTCCAGTCTCTGGGTTTTCAAAGCCCAGTTATTTGGCATGCCCCATCTTCTGTCTGCTGGCAGAGGGAGAGCAGAGTCATCCCAAAGCAGTCCCCAGGGGCAGAGGGTGGAGGTGCCTCTGACTTCTGAGCAAAGCTGCATACAACAGGTTTGCCTCTCCCATTGTTTCCTCCTAAAACCTCTCTCCTTCCTCCAAAGGCCTTCAAGCCACTCCATGGCCATTTGATGACCTATGGGAGATGCATCTCAGCTCTTTCCCTCCCTCCTGGTGGGTCCAGAGTGATTTGGGGGAGGCAGAGCTGGAGCCCCAGCCCCATGGGATACCAAGGCTCTCATCCCTGCATAGCTTTCTGTGGCTTCACCTCCTCTCTTTGCCTGCCCAGCAGAGTCTGGTTCTGTTATTTACAGCTTAGATCAGGGGGTTGAAAGAGCCCAGTGTGAGCAGAAAAAGCCCAGCCCACACTCTGGGAGAGACACATCTCACCAGCCCAGCTCATGCGTGGATTTTCAGGCAGGTGCCCAGGGCTGAGACTGGATCTTGTCCTGTTCCTTGTGTTTGCAGGAGGTTTGCTAAGATTCAGGCTGCCCTCCTGCCAGGAGAGCAGACAGCAAGGAAATCCTTTTCTGCCCTGTGAGGGGTCATTTGCTGTATGTCTCCTTACACACCTCTTCTGGAAACAGGTTGGCTGTGATGCTGAGTTCCCAAATCCCACTGCTAAGAGCAGCCTGGGATGATGGCAGATGTGACAGTGATGGCCCTCACTGCACCTGAGGAACCACAGCTTGGTAGAGCTGCCAAAATGCCAGCTTCCCATCCAGCTGGACCCTGTGATCCACTCATGTTCCAAAGCCAGGGCAGACCCCGTACTAAAGGCTAACAGAAGCATTGTTTACCCCTTGCTTTGCCATCATTTATTCATATTCTTGTAGCCTGAAAAAATGATTCCCTGTTTATTTTAGCATCCCAAATTAAGGGAAAGGAACTTCAGTGGCTGAAAGGGGGAGGCAGTGGCCCAAGAGGGCTGTTTTCTGCTGAGCTCAGCCCTGAGACAGCCAACCTGGCTGGGATGGACATCTCTCCAGTGTGGGACTGAGTAACTTTCTGCACTTTTAGGCTCCGTGCTGTTCCTCCTGGAAGCCAAGGGTCTTCACCCAGCAGCTCCTCTGTGCTTAATTGCTGTCTGCACAGCAAATGCATTTGCTGGAAGGGTGCTGAAATCTCCGTGGCAAGGCAGAGGCTCAGCACGTTGCTAATCTTACAGGGGCTGGGGGAAAGCAGCCCTGGCAAGTCAGAAATGTAGTGTCATGTGTGGGGAAAAGAGGGAACAACAGCTTCTGACAGACAGAAGTCTCTGTCTGAGTACAAGGGGGTGTCTGGGTCTGCATCCTCCCAGCCTGAGCAACCACAGGGACACACAGGCAAGGAGAGCTGTTCCTGGATCGACAGGAGGGTGAGAACAGCCATCCCACACCTGATCTTGGAATTCAGCCTGTGCTTGGAGAGGGGAGATGGTACTTTCAGTCCTTGCATTTCTCTTTTGAGTACACAGACAATTGCAGTCACACCTGAAGGAGGTCTTTGAGCTTGTCAGTTCTCGAAAGTTTCATAAAATAACTGGCTGGCTAGCAAAAAGACACTTTATTAGAGTCCCTGCTGGAAGAGGAGCACAGCAATAACTCAGCGCTAATGAATCAGTGGAGAATCCACAGGGGATTTGAACAGTTTGACAGCAAAAAGCTCCAACTCCAGTCTATGCTTTGTTGGAGACCTTACTAGGCACTGGAAAATCTAAAAATGGTGCTAAACTCCATGGGCAACCAAATCAAGGTGTCCCTCCTCTTGCTGGCAAGGCCAAATATTTCATAAGACAATGCTCTCTGTCTCCTCCTGGACATTGGATCCATGGGGGTGCTAAGGAATAATTGTCCTGGCCAACAGATTCCTCTGCTCCCAAATGCATTAAGGCAGGGGAGCTGCAGTCACTCCCTGTGTCCTTTCCCTTCTGCCTCTGCTCTGAACAGCATCAGCAACACAGGAAAGGCAGAAACAGCCACACTTCCAGTGGGTAATGTACAATGAGGCTGTAGCAGGGAGCTTGGCTGCTGATAAGCCTGTCTTTGGCTGCTTCAGAGCAGAAAATCCTCTGGATGGCTGGAGCAGGAGCCTGGTGTCTGCCTGCACTCTACTATCCCATTCCTTTCCCATCATTAATTTGCCATAAAGCTTCTTCTGCCCTTGAGTATCTTCATCTGTCACCACAGGACTTCCCTGGTGCTCCCTGGGCCTTGCAAAGCTCTGCTGTCATCTCTAAAGGCTCAGGCAGTGTCACTCGTGTTAGTGAGGGCACAGCATTGACTGTTGGGAGTCAAAGCAATGTCAGAGCAGCATGGGAGCATCCAAGAAAGGGGAGGATGCCCAGAGAAAAGCAGTCTTTCTGCTGAGGATGGAGTGTGGGCATGGTGGGGAGAGAGGAGAGCAGCTACACAAAGGTGTGCAGGTGGGAGCAGCCAAGGAGGTGACATCCCCTTGGGCTGAGATGTGGCACCAGCCATCACTTACCTTGACTGCCCTAAAACAAAGCTCAGCTGCCAGGAAGCCCACAGAGGCATCTCATCAGCACCCTTGTCCTTTCTCCTTTTTATAGTCATTGAATTTAGTTTCTAGGAAGATGAAAGTGGTTTTCTTACTCCACAGCACCTGCACCTTAAAGCTGGACTTCTGACTGAGCTGGCACCCAAAGAATTTCTTAGGATATTGCATTGCACTGCTGCCTGACTGTGGTCTAGAGCCCCTGGGGGGCTCTAGATTGCCTAAATTGACTTTGGTCAGTCAATTTTCTAGCCAGGGACTCAAAATAAAAGACTTCCTGAAGCCAGCAGGAGAAATCAGCGCTTGGTGGATAACCCCAGTGATGAGGCCAGAAGGGCTGGAGTTGGTGGGTTTCAGCATGGGCAGATCCTGACCAAACAGTCTTGAAAACAGGAGGGGAACCAGGGCTGCCAGTGGTGGAGGCTCAGCAAATGGCTGGGCTCAGGAAAGCGTGCAGTGAATTATTGATGTACCTGGTTCCAGGCTCTGAATGAGCAGCATCAGGGGCTGGGCTGGAGGCTGACATTTTGCATCCTTCCCCAGGGAGAAGAGGTCTGTCCACATTCCCTGGGAGGAGGAGAGCTCTCCCCTTTGCAAAATTCAAGGCAGTGATGAAAAGCACAGGGAAATATGGGGAGGAATGGGGAGCAACAAATGTTCAGAATGAAGAGAGAGAGGAAAAATAGATTGGTTTGTCTTTGAAATAACATGCTAACCCCCCAGAGACAGGCTGGCCAGCCACTGCACCAACCTTGCTTTGATTTGAGTCTGGATTATATGTTTTATGCAATGAAAAGTCAGCTTATTGGTAATGAATAACATCCCTGCTTGGTCTGAAGTCTAAACTCCTCTTTATTGGCACTGTCTGGGGACGACGTAAGTAAGGACACTCAAGGTTGTCACTAGGTGAGCTCTGCAGTGACTGATGACAGAGGGACCAGACAAACTGGAGTGCCGTGTCCCAGCTCTCATGGAGTCTCACCCTCTGCCTGAGCAGCCCTGGCAGCTGTAGGGACACAGGGGTGCCAGCAGAGATTCTGTGACACCAGAGCCCACAGCTTCCATCATCAGAAAAGCTTGAGATTGCTGGACTGTTCTCTGCCAGGAAGGTGTGCTCCACCTTGGGCCAGGAGGGTGCTTTGGGATGGCCTTGTGAGGTCTCTCTTTGCAGCCAGGGAGGGGCAGAGGTGGACAAAACCCTTCCTTTTTGCCCCAGGACCTGTCACCACAACAGTGAGCAGAGGTGATGGACAAAATGCTGCGCTCCTGTGACAAGTGCTTCCTGTTGCAACAAACTCTTAAAGAGAACAAAATGGCCTTCAGGGTTAAAGAAATGGGGATGTGATTCCTGGGCAAAATCTGTGCGTAAACAAATCTGTGTGCAGCTGCTGCCCCAGGCAGTCCCTGCCACTGCTAGCACTCATTACTTTGAACAAGACCAACAGCAGCAAGGAACACCTCAGCCTTCAAGGAAAACCTCTTCCTGACCTTCATCGATTAGCTAGTGGCTTACTCTCTAAAATGGAGATCTCTCATTGCAGTAGCTCTGCCTGCTCTCACCACCTGCCTGAGACCTGATTCCTTCCCTCTGTGTCCTGTGGAGGAGACCTTGGGCTTGGAGGTATCTCGTGGCAGAGCAAAGGCGCATAATTATTTCCTGTTCCCTAATTGCATCGCCCTGTTATTCCAGGAAATGTACTCTTGCTCCGTCAGTAAGAATAAATAGGAGATCTCTGCAACAAGGGAGTAACCGGTAATGGTTTAGATGTGACTGAACTGCAGATAGGAAGGAATTGGTCTTGGATTCTCAAAGCACTGAGAATAATAGCAAGAAAACTGAACTCAGAGACCTGTGAGCTCTGCTCTTCCTCAGTGGTTTGTCACTTAAATTTAGACAGGACACAAAAACAGGAATGTATTTCTGGGGAAAATCTTGGAATGGTGTCCTGCTGGACACAGCAGCAAAGCGATGGCAGGGTATGGAGGCCCAGAGAAGTGGACTACAGTTGCCGCAGCCCTCCCCCCATCAGCCCCATGCTGTGCTGGTCCCAAGGGTGCTGCCATCACCCTCGGTGAAAGCAGAGGCTGGTGAGGAGTCAGCTCCCTGGATTTTGGATGCCAACTCAGGCAGTATGTGCTGAATATATTCATATGTCCCTTTAATGTAATCCCACCTGAGAGCACAAGAGAGCTCCTGGAAGCCAGCAGTAGTACCTGTTTTTCATCTCCTCCCCCAAAGGCCGTGTGTACTAAAGGACCTGGCGGTTTCTCTACCCGAGGACCCCGCTATGATGCGTGGGATGAGCTCTTCACTACAGGGCTTTAAAAGAAAAAGCAAACCCTGATGCCCATGGAAGGGCAGGGCACTGCTGTCCGCTCTGCTACTCGATGTAAAGCCGTAGGTGAATTACTGGTGAGGCTGGGTGTTGATTTGTGGGTCAGACTGGGCGCCTGAACCGGGCACCGCCGGGCACGCAGCAGGAGCAGCGCCGATCCCGCGGACACCACCGGGGGAGCGCTGCCACCTCCAGAGCCGCCGTGCCCCTTTGTCCCGCCGGCTGAGCGCGGGCTCCTGGCGCTCGGATGGCTTCATCAGCCCCTCACTCACCAGCGCCGTGGGGATCCGCAGCCGCGGGTCTTTCCCCTCCGAGCACGGGGGACACAGCGCGTCCCTTGGTGTCCCCCTCCCGCCCGGGGACACGGCCAGAAGGACACCGGGCGGTGCCCGGGGCCGTGCCCTCACCACGGCGGCAGCCGGCCAGGTGCCCCAGGCGGCGGTGC